>JADRCD010203350.1:13225-39178 GCA_019843815.1 Montemys delectorum
ACACACACACACACACACACACACACACACACACACACACACACACACAGAAACACCCAAAGGAAGGAGGGAGAAGGGGAAAAGCAGGTTAGCTTGTCTGAGATGAATCATGGGCTTTTTCCATTGTGTGGACTCCTTTGCTAGAAATTTTACATGCTTTGTTAGACCGTTGTCTTCCTGTTTTCTAGGATTGGATGAGGTATGTGTGTGTGCATTTGCATGTGTGTTTAGTTCTTGTTTTACCATGTGAAGTTTCAGTGTGAGTAGCAAAAACCTCACTCTCAGTACAGTTGCAAATGTAAAAACACATCACATTGTTCTAGAAGCTGTGAGTGCCCAGGAATATAGTGATGCCCACACTCCTAAAGACAGCAAAAGTGGAAGCTGACTAAGGCCTACCTCTAAGAAAGCAAGAAGAGAGTTTTCTTTCTAGATCAATGGTTCTTCGCCTGTGGGTTACCGCTGCTCTGAGGGTCACGTATCAGATATTTATATTACGATTCATAAGAGTAGCAAAATTACACTTATGAAGTAGCAACAAAAACAATTTTATGGTTGTAGATCACCGCAATGTGAGGAGCTGTATTAAAGGGTCACAGCATTAGAAAGGTTAAAAACTGTTGCTCTAGATGAAGGATTCCAATATGTGCAGGGATGGGTCAGCAGCAGCTGCATCTAGGGGCTTGTTAGCATCTCAGGGGGCCTCTTTTCCTCTTTGAATCAGAGACTGGAACCAAGGACCAGCCATCACTTCACCAAATACCCTAGGGAACTTACACACTCAGACTCAAGGTCCTCTGGTACAGTATGGAAAAATAACAGTAGAACTGTAGATATGTCAATACTAAGTACCCCACTGTCGTCCAAAATCTCATTTCTATTCTCCTTAGCTTTGTAGAGAAACTTCTTCTACTGCCCTGCCCCCAAGCCTTCCTATCTGTAAGATTTATCCCTATTACCATCCTTCAGTAGCTTGCTTTTCGTCACCAGTAGCACAAATTCCTCTTAACAAATGCCAAAAGCTTGATAATATTAAGACAGCATGTTAAGGACTTAGAAAAGGACGCATGGAATTGCTCTTGATCCTTCATAGATCACTGTCCTTGGTGTCTGTCTTGACAAATTCCTCATTAAAAAGGGTGAAAAATTGTATTTATGATACAAGACTGGGCACTTTATTCTTTAGGACAACTACACTACATATGTCGAAGGTAACATCTCTTATTTCCTTCTTTTTTATATGTTGTTATTTAGGTACTAGCCAGCAATTAAAACTCTCTTTGCCATATCTCAGCTGTTCAAAACCAGATCCACTTATCATTTCTCTTTCTCCAAAGAAACATCCTCTGGGCTTAGTTTGAATTTTTGCTAAGTCTGTTAGGATCTATGAAAGAAAAGGAATTATAAAATGATCGTTTGCATTGGGAAGGCACTGTCCTAGAAACTAGTGACAGTCACTACTTTCTGGTTGGAATACTGTAGGTTGTCGCAGCTCTAAATCTAAAGATGTGTTAGACGTGTTAAAATCCAGAGAGGAATTGGAAATTAGCTTAAGCCTGAGCTGTCTTCCAGGCTCACTAGCTGCCAAATTCCAATCCCCTCAAGAGATTTGTTTGTGAGTGTCTCCGCCAGTTTTGTGCAATATCTGCAGCAGCCTGAAACTCTAGGCATGTCTCGGGGCTTGTCCAGAGTCCCGTTCGGTTCAGGGCTCAACTTCAGAGTCTCCAGCTGGAATCTCCAAAAATCAGACTTCAAACATTAATGAGGACGAGGTTTTCACTTTGAAAGCTAAAACCATTGTTGTTGTTTTTTCTCCCTCCTTTTTAAAAAAAGGATAAAACAGGAAAAGCACAACCTTGCAAATTGTAAAACCTCACTTAAATTAACAACATGCACAAGAGTTTGTGCTTGTCTAAAACTCTCCCAGAGCTGCCCTCTGCCAGCCTGGTGGGGTTTCTATCAGTCCATGGTTTGCTTCTTTTGTCCCTGGGCCTCCTGGGTGGGCCACTTTCTCACTCCCTTCCTTGTTTTTACAGCAGGGATTTTCCTCCTTGCTGTCTTTCACTCCACCCTTTGTCTAATGCACTCTGTGCTTTTCCTTCACTTCCCTTCAGTTTTTAAGCCAAGGTTACAGATTAGCACAATGGTTCTCAACCTGTGGGTCTGGACCAAGCAGTTGTATATCAGATATCCCGCATATCGGATATTTACATTACGATTCGTATCAGTTACAAAATAACAGTTATGAACAACAGCAATGAGAATAATTTTTATGGTGGGGAGTTGTGACCCCCAACATAAGGAGCTCTCTTGTACAGCATTAGGAAAGTTGAGAATCACCAGATTAGCAAATGATTGACAGAGTCCTCATCTACCACATGTTCATCAACAGAAATGCTCTCTTCTTTTCTTCTTTCTGCTATAGCTTTCTGCTGCTTCTGAACAATTATTCTGATGTAAGCATTAGCAGTAATCACCACTGTATCTATAAATAGCTCGATCCTCTCTTGTTTTCACTGGGATTTTGCTATGAGAACTGTGTGTTAAAATGTATTATTAGACCCATTCTGACCAAGATGCAAATGAAGTCACTGAAACTATTCATGAATCCTGTGAGGTGTTGATCATTTCAAACTTACTATCATGGTTACTGGGCATAACTCTTGTTAAAAATGATCTTATGTGCCGGTCAGTGGTGACTCATGCCTTTAATCCCATTACTTGGGAGGCAGTGGCAGGCAGATTTCTGAGTTTGAGGCCAGCCTGATCTACAGAGTGAGGACAGCCAGGGCTATACAGAAAAACCCTGTCTCAAAAAACAAAACAAAACAAAATCATATGTATCATATGTATATTTTTATTAGAAAATCCATAGAACTGAATTTCTATCTCATCCTATTAAAATAGATATCTTTATATTAAGTTACTTTATTAAATGTTTATTATAGTAAGTAAGTCCTACTGGGAAACCTGTTCAGTTTCTTACAGTTTATTTTAAATATATAAATGATTTTAAATATATAAATTCCATATAGGTAAACAAGTGTTTATATATCTCCTCTTTGGACTAATTCAGCAGTGAAGTAAAGATAGAAAATGGCACTTTAAGCTGATTGTGTGTATTTACAAATTACAGCAAACATCATTTGTAGTAGGAAGAATACATATTTCAGATCCTAATTAATAGATTTTAATCTTAGCCTCAAACATATCATATACTTATTTCTTACACTTTGACTTTTTTTTAACGTTATAGAGGAAACACATGAACTAAGTTTGAAAGGCTGCTAGTACTCCCTAGCTGGTTTGGAAGACTACCAATGCCTGGTTCTCTGACTCCTGACCTCTACCACTCTCCCTGAGGCTACCCTATCATGCTTTGGGGTTTTTTTCCTCCTATTTTTCATTGATTTCTTGTGCACAAACTTGAAGTTTATTTCTTCTACTGATCACTTTGAAGATTTTCCTTAGCATAGTGCAGAATTCCTATTATAAGATGACAGTGAGTTCTAACAACCATCACACACACATGTGATCATGCACATGAATGTCCCTGCTTTCACAGGCCATGAACGTGCACATGCATGGACTTGTCTTCACAGGTACCTGAATTTTCTGGGGCTCGTGGCATTAACATTTAGCTTTCTGCTTTTCTTGAACCTGACGTGTCAGTTATTAATTGTCCATTTATTTTCCAGTTTCCTAATTGTTACGTTCATATCCTCTCATGTTTTTGTGGTTCTCATTTTCATTGAGTTTGTTCTTTATCATCATCATCATTATCAGCATTATTGCTACCATTTAGTGAGGTTTCTGGAAGAAGCAGATTTAAAAAACAAAATTCAGTTATTCTCACATTTCCAGCTCCAAGCCTTGGTGAAGCAGATGCTTAATGACCACTAAGCTATAGCTCTTCCCTTAGGAAGAGCTGATGCCCACAAGGGTTGAGAAGAGGCAGCTAGCAGAGGGGGTGCCCATTACTTGGCATATCTCTTCCTCTTTTACTTCTAAATTCTTACTTCTGGCTAGAACCACACAGAAATCTGTTCAAGTTGAGTAACTCTAGAATAAATGTCAAGCGTAGAGCACTAAGGACTCAAGGGAAATGTATTGACTATGTAGAGTATTAGAACCTAGGAGGTAAGGATAAAGGAATCAAGGCCCTACCTACTCAAAATCACTGCTCATCCTGATGTAAATCTATGGGTAAAGTTTCCTAGAGGGAAAATAGACATTGAATTTGTAGATCAAGCCAGAAGCAGGTTCTTGGTAGGGTACTTGAAAGGTTCTTAGCAATTACCACTTGCAAGGAGTCTCGAAGGATATGGCAATTTCTCTACTTGGAGACAAAGCATAAAGCCCACAGGCAGCAAAAGAATATGAGTGGGAGCACTAGGATATAAAAATGTATGAGATATTCATAGATGTATTAGAATTTTTGCATATGGAGTCTCAGGTACAATCAAGGAGACAGGGGCCAGGTTAGCAAGGGTCTTGCAATATAGACTTTATTCTGAAAACTTAGTAGAGTGTCACACACTTTCTTACCAAAACAAATGACAAGATCAAGTGTTGTATATTGTTAGATATAAAGCTCATGTGGAAAAAATAAAAGATAACACAAGGAATAGTTAGGAAACTATTTCAAGAGATAGATGATGAGGGTCAAGATTGGACAAGAGAAATACAGTCAGAAAGAAGTAATATCATAATAATAAACTCCCCAGTATTGCTATTAACCTCTGTAAAGGAGAGGAGTCAGACTTACAAAAAACACTAGATTGAGTTCAAAAGGAGTTCAGCAAAATTTGAAAAAAAAATCTGAAGCTCAAGAACATAGTGGCTTATGTTGAGAGATGCTGAAAATGAGGAAAGTAATTGACAGCAGATGAGCTCATACAGGCAGAGGATGAGCTCATACAGGCAGAAGATGAACTCATACAGGCAGAAGATGAGCTCATGCAGGCAGAAGATGAACTCATACAGGCAGAGGATGAGCTCATGCAGACAGAGGATGAGCTCATGCAGGCAGAGGATGAGCTCATGCAGACAGAGGATGAGCTCATGCAGGCAGAAGATGAGCTCATGCAGACAGAGGATGAGCTCATGCAGGCAGAAGATGAACTCATACAGACAGAAGATGAACTCATACAGGCAGAAGATGAACTCATGCAGGCAGAGGATGAGCTCATACAGGCAGAAGATGAGTTCATGCAGGCAGAGGATGAGCTCATGCAGACAGAGAATGAGCTCATGCAAGCAGCAGATGAGCTCACGCAGATAGGATGAGCTTACACAGACAGAACTTGAGCTCGTGCAGTCAGAGGATGAGCTCATGCAGATGGAGGATGAGCTCATGCAGAGAACATGAGTAAGGAGAGGAGAAGAGAGGGAGCAAGGCAAGAGAAGCAAAAAGCAAGGTAAAGGAAGAATGTAAGAAGCACAATGGATCAAAGGGATGGAGTGGTTTTAGAGAAATGGTTTCCATAAAAAATAGGAAAGAAGAAAGTTTGGGAAATCATACATGGAACTAGTGTTAAATGTAACAGAATAGATAAAAAAAGTTGACAGTTAACAAGAGACCCATAGGTTTATGCATTCATTGCCTGAAATCTCCGAGAATCCAGTAGAGCAATCAACAGAGTTCAGGGCAAGCAATAAATTGACAAATAAAGAAGAAAATGAAGAAAATAGAACAAAGCATTACATCCCACAACACAAATGGCAGGGATTTGAGTGAAGAGTGGTGTCCAGGGTAAGACTTTAGATAGAAGAAACTGGGAATATTGTTGACTTTGAAGATGATATGGCTGAGGACGTAAAGACCCATAGTAAACGGGTAGGTAGAAGGATTACACCACCACTGCCTCTGAGGCAGTGGGAAGAAGGTTGAAGTAACTACAAGTAAAGTTTGTAGGGTTTCCAATGGGATCCAAGAATTCATGGTATTTCTCTGTGTCGTTTCCTATTTCTGTTCATGGCAAGTTCTTCTGTCTAGATGCTCAGGACAAAATTCTTAATGCTACTTTAACTCCTTTTCTGTTACCAGTCACATCCAATTTATTCAGTAATCCTATTAACTCTGCTATTAAAAATATCCACAAAGGAACCCTTTTGTATCCTCCCTATCTCTTCTACCACCATCATTACTTCTACTGGTACAACACTTCCTGGCTCTTCTCACTCCTACCTCTGCTGCCCAATGATCTGTTTTAAGATCTCCAGATCTGTTTTAGGTAGTCTCCGGAACAATTAAAATGCAAACAATTTCACAGCTAGTTTTCCCCACTTAAAATTTGCTTTCAATTAAACACCAAGGCCAAAACAGCTTGTAGGGGAAAGGGTAGTTTACTTATACTTCCAGGTCACAGTCCTGATTGAGGGAGATCAATGATGGAACTGAAACAGCAACTAAAGCAGAAACCATAGTGAAATGCTTCTTATTGAGTTGTTCTCTGGCACAGGCCCAGCTATCTTTATTATGCAGCCTATGCTCATCTGTCTAAGGATGGTGCTGCCCTTAGTGGACTGGGCCCTCCCTTATCAATCGTTGATTTAAGACATGGCCATAGGCTGCTCTGATGGTTGAGGGTACCTTCCCAGGTGCCTCCAGATTGTGTCAAGTTAATGAGTAAAAATTAACCTGCAGGTTTCTCAATTCTCCCAAGTAAAACTGTGTGTCTTTATGGTGGCTTGCATTTCCCCTTCAAATATTGTCCCTCTGACCATTTGATTGGATGTAACAATTATACTCCCCACCCCCACATCTTCTACCACCAACCCCCTACCACATAACACTCTTGATACCTTTACATAGCCACTATTTCTTAATAGATTCATTGAATTCTCGTTTACTATATATTAGTGTTTTTTGATCTCCCCTACTCTCATAGAAGCTCCAGGGAGTAGATGTTTATTTGTCTTCATTGTCAAACATCGAGTTCCTATGGCAGTGACATGAGGCCTGGCATATTGTACGTACCCATCATTTTTTCAGCTAATGAGTTAAGTAAGAAGTTAAGAGCATCATGGATTGAAGAGGAAAACAGCAGCTGGATAAGGATTAAAAAGTGGCTTGACAATTGTGGTAAAAGGAACACATTACTCACACATGAATGGGAAAATCACTGAGAGGCCTGCAGCTTTATGACTCATTTAAGATGGTCTTCTACCAAATTCTCTTTTTGTTAAGCCTATGGTCAGCATCTTCCTGTACTGTGAATTTGGAGGTGGATGAAATTTGGACTCCCGCTGTCCTTTCAGCTCATTGACAGCCCTTTGTGCCCTAGAGAGAGCAGACTGAGGCTCACAGAATACCTTTCTTTTCCTGGGCTCCAAAAGTTATTTAGGCTCAGAACAAAGACAAATGTCTCCCCTGCTTGATACATAAAATTCTTTTGACTCTTAAATGAGATACCACTCATGTTAGCATTTGTAGACATTATCACACTGCAGGTATGTATAATAAGATTATCATGATAGTTACCACCCATGTACGAAAAGCCTTCTGAAGCAAACTCAGGTAGAGAGACATAGCAACCCTTCAGGTGACATGGTCTATGGGCTGCTTAGTGGCAGGTACCACCAAGAAAGCTGGGTCTATGTCTGGAGATGTGCATAGATAGAGTAGAGAAACAGAAGCCCCAATATAGCTCTTCTAATTCAGTCTGGTTTCTTTCAGGCCAGCAGCTTTGAACTACGTTTTGCATCTCTTTGGCTCCACCTTTCCATGTGTAAGCACACAATTGAGTCGTAGACCATTGATTAAGGAAGCTAACAACCCAAACCTGAAGGTTCCCAGCAGCCTCCCAGCACCAGCCCAACAGCTAGAGGGGCTCCTTCCTTTAGCAGCTACCCTTAGGAGAGCCTCACACTTTAGAGGATTCCTGCCCTTTGCTTTGCCTCCATTTCCCTAAGCAGGGTAATTGGAAGACAAAAATGAATCTCTGAAAACTTACCCAAGCCCAATACAAACTACACATCCGTTTTGCAAACATAGACTTTTTGCCTGTCATAGCCTAATGACTGTGCATCATTATCTTCCCAGTCTGTCCCCTGTCACCTCTTCAACCTTATACATAAACTTTCACTCCTACTTGAGATCAGGCCATGCAAGGGAAAGATTCTAATGTGTCAAAGGGTCCCTGTGGCTTCTCTCAGGCTTGCTCTCTTTCCACAGCGCCTTTATAGCCTCCAATATACTTCGCAAGAATAAGTTGCCTGGAAATCTAAGCCACAGTGAGACGCTGCCTCTGAGACAGCATTTCAGACTAGTGAGGCCAGAGCCAGCAGCAGGTTTCTTACAGCAAAGGGCTTAGTGTTTCCTTACATTTGCACATGCACACACAGCTGCAAAGCCTGGGAATCCTCATTGAGAGCAGATGTCACTACCAATAGTGCCAGCCACGTGTCGCCTATGGCATTTTCTTCATTTCAGCTCCTGGCAGTTATAGTTTTTCTTTCTCCACCCTCCCTGTGCCCCCCAACCCTATTTCTCCACTCTCTACCTCCCACTACATTTATAAATTCTCTCCTGATTCATATTGGGCCAGTCTTGTGCTTTCATTGTTGTCATTATAAACACCCATGCTTCCAATGCTGGAAAAATGAAAAATGAAAAGAAAGAAACCACAACAACCCCCAAAGAAAACATGTTCTAACCCAGGAATGTGCAATGCTTCATGCATGGGAAGTATCTCCCTACCTCTCTAAGTTTAGCTACAGAAAGCAAGATTCCAAATTCCAGCACACATACCGAAGATTTTTTTTCTGCTTTTTTTTTTTTTTGTATGAACCTCATACCATTTTACAGTGAGCACATTTTTGTCCCTGTCCTCAATGACAAAGGTTTGCAGGAGAGCAGATACAGCATTAACTTCCTCTCTGTAGTAACAAAACTGTGGCCACCCCTTCAGGAACATTTATGAATTTCTTCATTCAAGATTTTATTTTATAAATGTCCACTATGTGCTGAAAATTACCAAAGAGTCCTATAATCTCCCAGCACAAGGTATACAATAGAGATTTTTGAAAAATCAGATTGCTATCCAAGGGTAGTAATACAATGAGATGAGACAAGATATATAGAAGCACAGAGAATATGGGAAAGAATTCACCAGATCACATGGGGAAGGTCTTATAGACAGAAACCATTCGATGTGGATCTAAGAGATCCGTTGGAACACATGGAAATTCAAAGAGATGTCAGGAAATAGCACATAGTCATTATATGTTAAAATGTCGCACAGCAAATAATCCACTCATATCCGTGTCTTAGTAACAAAATTTCCTTCTTACTTCTGCTCCTGAAGGTTGGATAATGTGCCCGTGTTTTAGGTCTCCTTCTAAGGGACCCAGGAATTAGAAGTTCAGGGTCAGTAGCTCCCTTCATAATTTAAGATATCTTGGGAAGGAAAGAAGGTGCTGCTAACCCAGTAAAAGGTTTGTTGAGTGCGGTGTATATCACATACATTTGTCTTTCATTGGTCTAAGTAAATCCTATGCTTGTATCCAAAGATAGGAGAAGGAAGTAGTAGATGTTGCTAACTATATTGAAGTCACGACAAAGAAAAGGCAAATGGAAACAAGTATGAACTAAAACTCCTCAGCCTCTCTTGTCAAACATGTGGATTATATTCTATATACACTGTGTCTCATGCCAAGACATTATAGAAGTTGACCATCGGGCTTGAATTCTGAACCTGAAATGGATACCAGGTTGTGGACGTGGTGGAGTGTAAAATCACAAACTCGCCACATCTCTAGGTACAAAGTGGAGCAGAAAGGAGAGAAATGCAATAAACATTCCCATTCAAGGGGAGTAGTGAGACACACATAAAAGTCACTGATCCATAGCAATTCCGAAATATGCAGAGCAGAAGTTACAAAAGGCCTGTGCTGTGAGAGCAGACACTGCTCCTCTGGTAGTAACTTGTGATTGTTCCCTGGGTGTAGCTTCCAGTGGCTGTGGATCATTCTTCACGGTTCTTGGCTCCAGCCTCAGCTGCCTTGGAAGCCCATCCCTTCCCTTTATCCCCTTTGGTCACATAAAAAGGAGCATTGATGAACATTCCTTTTGGGAAATCTGAGCAACATTTGCAATCTGCTTTCTCCTGGTAGATCTCAAACAGACTTAAGTTCTTTTCTAAGTTTTCCATCTAGAAGGCTTCTTCTTCATCCACACTGAGAGTGATGTTGACACTATGCTTCTCACAAGCTTTATGAATTTGTGTTATGTTTAACTCTGCTCAGATTCATTTGCTAAGAGCAGAACTCAAGTCTTTCAAACACTTGACCATGTTTATGAGTGTATTCTGAGCTTGTGTCATTTAGATGTCATTTTAGGTATAATTTTGGGTGTCATTTCTAGGAGTCATTTTGTTAGCTGCGGTGATCTCCAACAGATTGCTTTTACCTGATTAAAGGTTGTAATAACTGGTGTATATATCTGCCTTTGACTTCTAATTTCTAATAATATTTTATTAGAAATTGTGAATAATACTACATCATTTTTCTGAAAAGAACTGAGCGTCTGCACCACTTGTTTGCTATAGGCATCCTAATGCCAGCATACCACAATATTGTAATACAGGCACTACTGTAATCAGTTTTAACTTTTACCTGCTGAAGCTAAGAAACAGCTTTATTTTATTTTATTTTTTTAGTAGTAACGACTATGGAGTTTCTCCTGTTTGTTATTTAGTCAGTTCTTCTGACTTTGTCTCACCCCCTTTTTACTGTAGTTCTTTATCAAATGAAAGTAAGAACCACTCACTAACTCTAGTGATACTTTTCAAAGTTTCTTTACTTAAATCAATAGGTTTCAGTAAATGTTCTGACCTAGGTGTTTAAACCCTTTATGATTTATTTCACATGCAAACAACAACACCAGCAACAACAACAATAAAAACTATAAGGAACGTTTTGTTTAAATACTTAACAGCTTCCTAAGTAAGTAACTTATCTTCTTATTTCCTAAAACAACTTTACTTTTTGTTGTTGCTCCATCTGAGATCCAAGCCACATTTCAGTATTTTATTATGGTACTACCCCACTTCTGTTACCAATTTCCTTCATTTAAAAGAATAAAGAATCGGCTTCTCAATCATGTAATGTCCAGTGTTATTCTAGAGCAGCCACCTATCTACCTTACTCATTCTTCACCCTCTCCACATTGTCTCCATGGTTGCCTCTAGACAGGCAAAGAACTGAGAGTGCACTAATTCCCTGAGACCCTTGAACCAAAAATATCGCGTGATTTATATTTGTATTCCCAATGGTCTTAAGCCCACTCTAAGTGTGGCAAGCAACAATACCGACAGCTCTTGAGCATTAAAAGTCTCAGCAAGAGAGGAGGTTATACGATTTGTAATTTACCAAGAGATCATGATAACAGATTTAGATTGTGGGACACTGTCATCTCTCTCCTGAACTGATGGAGCAATACAATGCTCATCTACTGGTTGGTGCATATTTGTTAGTTAGGTATGAGAATGAGCAGTGTTGAAGATAAAGTCAACTGGATTGAAAGGGGAAGTTGATGGATTCCAATACCATAGCCTTATCTGTCACACTGATACCAGTTTAGACAAAAACAAACAAACAACAACAAACCAATATCCCCCAAAATACAAACAAACAAACAAAACAGAAAACACAGCCAGGATGTCCTCAACACAATGCCTAAACTCCTGCTATACAGGGACAAAAAGTCCTGGCTCTTACCTATTCAGTTGGAGATGGGTGCTTTTTCTTGCTCTACCTATTCTGAACACTCAGTTAAGTCAGTTTCTAGAGGGTAAGAGACCTACATAATCTTCTATAGCTTCAGCTAAATTGAATATCAATTTATATAAATGTTAATATTCACATTTTACTAAGTAATGCTCATTTTGGTCAGCTGTGCTTGCCTTTGGTAAATTTCCCTCTTCATTAGAGGTGGAATATTGCGGTTCTGAACTATAATTAGTATGTTATTTTTATATTATATAAACCTAATAGTAAATGGAGTCTGCATCACACAGACATGAAAAACCTTGAACAAACAGAGATGAAGCCTATTCCCCAAAGTCCTCTTCCTTGCTCTTGGAACGCTTAAGTTTAATTTTTACCCCTGTTGCGCATTCCCCAAGTGACCTTGGGGCATGACCTTTTGTCTCATTTTCCTCATCAGTGGAATATGGATGAGCATAATAATCTGCCTCACCAGGTGATATGAGGACTAGTTAAAAAATGAGATTAGATTTAACCAAGGTCTTCTAATGCAGGAAATATTAAACTTGGTGATGCATGTCTGAATGCTATTTGATTTCCAGGAATGATCTCTGTCTTTGGAGAATCCTGTGACCTTAAGGACATTGTAGTTAAAATGTGAGTTCCTATAGCCTCCTTGTGTTGTTCATCTACTCTGATATTATACAGTGTGCCTATCCTGATAGCTAGACCTGTCCAGACAAGCTTGGGACAGAATAGCAGAAGACATATGTCTTTTTACCTCTGAGACTTACTGCGTGTATCATCATCATCATCATCATCATCATCATCATCATCATCGTCATCATCGTCGTCATCATTGTCATCATCATCGTCATCATCATCGTCATCATCGTCATTTGTATTTATTCTCTTCCTCTTTGTCCCCCTCCCTCTCTTTTTCCCTCTCTCTGTGCCCCTTCTTCTGCTTACATGGAAGCCAGAGGAACTGTCAGCATCAATCTCTACCATTCTCCTCCTCGTTTCTTTGAGAAAATGTTTCTCACTGAACCTGGAACTATGTGTCTCAAAGCTACTGTAGGCAGGGACTCATTAGGGATACCGCTAAGCCCTGAGCATCCTCCCACCTCTGCAGCTCACAGAACTACGACTACATTCCTGACTTTCTACATGCGTGCTAGGGATTTCAACTCAACTCAGGTCCCCATGCAGTAAGTATTCTTACCCTTAGAACCATTTTCCCAGCCTCCTCCTTTTATTAGTTCTTCATGCCTTTTTTTTTTTTTTTTTTCTTTTTTTAGAATAGTGCTGGGAATGTGGAAGGGATGATACATAAGTAAATGCTTAAACTGAAAAATTTCCCAAACAACTCATGTTTAGTTCATGCTCACTCCATGTCTCTGTTTCTCTGAGAGAGAGAGAGAGAGAGAGAGAGAGAGAGAGAGAGAGAGAGCAAGTTAACATTGTTGTTTTCAATTTTAAAAGAGATCTTTAGCTCCACTGGGTAATTCTGAGATGGATATGTTTCTTCTCATGTCTTCCGTTAATATTCATTGTAAAATACAGATTGCCTTATAGTTTATTTCATTGCAGAGACCTTTTAGTCTTTGGTCCTGAGTGTGTCAGCTGCTTTCCAGAGGGGGAGTATATATAGATACCATGGTGGGAAGATGAGAATCTTCCAAAGGGTAAGCGTGGCATGGAGGTGGAAATGGTGGAGGAAAGAACAGGGGACTGGACAAACTTGAGCACGCTGTGGCTGAGCCTCCACTCTCAACAGTAGAGCAAGCAGGCTGCATAGCTGGACATTTCAGATACTTTTGTTGAGATACCTTGTTGGTATCGGTGCCATTTTCTGTACTGTTGATCTGTTGCACTGTTGCCAAGTAGTTGGCTTACACCAACCTTGGGTCCCAAAATGTAAAGAGACGGGAATGGTGATATGTTTGTCTAGAAGCCACCCCAGAGGATGGTTGAACGCTCTCTACTTTCACAGACAGGGAACCATCAGGATTTAGTTTCCAGAATCATTGTGGTCAGGAAGTAACCACAAAGAAATAGCTGTTGGTCTCAAGTTATACAATGATAACATTATTAACTATATTGCCTCCTAGTGCACATGATAAGGAACTGTTGTTACCTGGTCTATTTTTTCAACCATTCCTGTTTTATAAATGAGGAAACTAGGTGGCTGACCATGTCATTAGCTTTCCAAAGCTACAGAGCTAGCAAATATAGAACCAGTAAGTGAGCTCATTCCTAATCTAGTGTAAACTGATTAAAAAGATTAAACCCAGAGAAAGAAGTACATGGCATAAACTAAGAAGGAAAATGTTTTAAGACACTGAGAGATGAGTGTGGGTTGCTGATCACCACCTGTTAGACCACCTCCCTGGGCTTTGTAAACTCTAAGCCCAAGGAAGAGGAGGCAGAGGAGGTATGCCAATGAACTCTGCCTAACTTCTCAGAGACTCAAAAACATGTAGTGAAACAGATGCAGTTTATCAGTGGATGAGTGGCTAAGACACACAGACAAGCATCCCTTAGATAAAGAGAATGTAAACAAGATACTTTCATGAAGAATAGGTTCCATATGGGTGAAAGTGAAATGGAATAGACCAACCAATTAGCAGAGAACAGAAGAGCCAAATGACAGCCCAGGATGTCGTGACAGGTTGAGGCTGAGAACCACAAGAATCAACCACACAAATTGAATTGTCCATAGACACAAGAACTTAAAAACTAGACTGGCCTAAAAGAAACAAACGTGCTGGCAAGAAAACATTCTAGAATAAACACAACCCATCCCTCTTGCCATTCCTCAATTTAACTGGACCTGGGTTATTCCCAGGGGTTCATAAAGTAGTCCTGTTTAAGTTGTAGAGAAAGCCTGGCAGAGATTGGACTGAACAGAAAGTGTTCTGGGTCCCTCTAGACCTGTGTTTACATGGGAAAGTAACATGTATACAGCTTCTCGCTGTCAGTGTAGACAGGCTTGGCTCCTGATTATACTGTGAGTCCCATGACTCAGTCCCTGGAGTGGGGCAAGGAGGATTCTTTCTAGCTGGGCTTTCAGTGAGCAAATTGTTTAATAAAAACATATCGTGATTCAAATAGTCAAAATGTTATAAACCTTTATCTCCACCAATCTTCTCCCCAAATCTAAGCACTCAGCACTTACTGGCAATGTCTCTTCATCACTCTGTGTCTGCTTGTTTTTAGCCACTCCACATTACAAGCAGTCAGCTCTGTCCTTCTCCACTCAGGCTATTTGATCTGAACTTCTCCCAGCTCATTCCACCCCAATTCTCTCCCAAACACTCTCTGTATTGTCCTCAGATCCACCCTATAAAGTATAGCTTTTGTCATGTTCTTCTGCTCAAAAAGTTCTCCAGTTGTTCCCTATTGTCTTCAGGATATGGACCAAATTCCTCTGGAAAGAGATTTTGATACAGGTCCAAACTTGGATCATTAATTTTGAAGCAGAAAGCCACAGATATATCTTTTCTTTCTTTTATTCATTTTTTTTCATGTCAAATCTTGGCTGATCTTTAGCTTTCCTAGTAGGATTATTCTTTTTAATTCTCCACTCAAATCTTACTCATTCTTCAAAGATTAAGTTTAATCCCATATACTACATAAAAGCCATTCTAAGTATACCATCTCCCGCCTTTGTGAATGACTGAAGATCTATTAGTGTGGTGTTATTAATTAGTCAGGGAATTCTCTTTATTTGCTTCCAATGTCTTCTCTGCTGTCTCTGATGCTTCTCATATTCTACCTCATTCTGTGTGTTAACAACAAAAATCTTCTTAAGACAATAATTTTGTTTTATATGAAATGTACTATAATATCATATGTATAGGAGACACATAAAATATGTATAAATTGGTGGTCAAAATTTTAGCTGTGGGTCTAATACTTGGCTCATAATAAATGTTTTGACATTCAGCATCTTTTTAAAGTTTAAACTTTATATTTATATTTGTGCTTGTGTGTATGTGTATATACCTAGCTATCTATACATGTATGCTGTGTGTTCAGTGTCCACAGAGGTTAGAAGAGGTCATATGATTCCCAAGAATTAGAATTACAAGTTGTTTTAAGACTCTTGACATAGGTGCTGGGAACTGACTCCAGCCCTTTCTAAGAGCAGGAAGAACTCTTAACTATTGAGCCATCTCTCTAGCTAGATATTCTATTTCTTATAAGATACATTTCTCATAGATTTATGTGACATTGGCCTTTCCTTAGACAGAAGATGGCTAGCCATACTGATGATGGCTTTGCTGGGGGACTGGAACATATGTGCATGGGAAAGGCTGAAGTGAAGAATGTGTGAACACATGGATCACAGTGCTAGAGGTCCTGTGAGCCTGATGGGCCTGAACATCAGTCAGTGATGCTGATGCTGTTCTACATCGCATTATATGACAGTTACAATCTTTAAAACTCTTTATCTTTAAAATATGTAGGATAGAACCATCAACCATATTTGGTTATTATGAGGATTCATGAGTATGCATTTTAGAGTACACAGCATATACCACATACCATTTAAAAATAGAATTCTGCTTGTTGAGAAGACTGTCTTTTATAAAGATAGTTTGACCTTTAGGTTTGTTACTGGTGCCTGAGGCTTCTAGAGGATGTGTGTATGTGGGTGTGTATGTGTGTGTGTGTGTGTTTATGTGTGTATTATATAAAATCCATATTATAATTATGTGTTAATAATTATACAGACTGTCCCACAGATGTGAGAGGGAATATCTATGTGTTGTATCATATCTGTGTGCCATAGATGTATTTGTGTGTATGAATATACATACTTACATATATGCATCCATTTACTCATGCTTATATTGCATATATACAAAAGAGAGAAAATGAGATCTCTCAGCTGTAGTTCACATCTAGGAAGACTCAGAGAAAACTAGGTGGAGTCCCACTCAGAAGGAGCATACTACCTTGACAAGGTCTTCTCACTGACTGTGGTGTCCCTAAGTAGCTTATTCCTTAGTTTCCCTCTAAACTTTCCTTAGTGGGTTTAACTGCTGGAGAAGAGAGCGAGAGAAAAGATGGGAGAGACAAAAGTGAGGGAGAACAGATGAGAGAGAATGGGAAATAAAGAGAAAGTAAGACACTCAGCAAATAGCAGGAGGGCCAAGAAAAATACTTAATCCAAACAATGAATATTGTCATTTCCTCCCACAGTCTGCATTCCCAGTCATCTTCAACAGGCTGTCTTAGGAAGCCAAGAAATGCTGAGTTGCCTGGCATGTGTGCATGCGTGGTAGGGGGTAGGGATGAACACACATGTTAGAGGTCTGGTAGAACATTCCAGTGGCCAGCTTAGCCTGCCTCTACCCCCAATGAGCTGAAGGCTATCCAAGGAGCCAGAGGCCAGAGGTCAGAGGCAAAGAGAGGAGTAAGCTCCAAGGGCTCCATGGAAGCTCAACACTCTTCTAAGACCCTCTAGGGCTATACTTTTCTCATCTCTGCAGAGTTTCTACCTCTGCCCAAGAACTGCTTCTTTTTCTTCCCTGACCTCACCTTCCACAAGAATGTGAGTTCTTAAGCTTAGCATGTATTGAATTCATAGAGGAAGTGACCTGGCAGGGAAGCTGATGGAGACACAAAGAAGAGGAACTGAGAGAGTAGTCATCTACTGAGGTGACCAAGGGAAGGCACCAGAAGGACCCATCCCACATAGCATGATGGTCACAGTGGTCTGAAATTTTACTGCTTTTCTCTGAATCATTCAGAGGAAGCCTGTTATCTTTAAGAGTCTACTTTGAGCAAGCCTATACCTAGACAGTCATATTAAACCATTGTGATAGTCAAATCTTTCTTTCCTCAAATCTTAGGCCACCTCCTCATGGCCCCTTCCATTTAACAGTGAGAAAAAACTCAGGGCAAAATGAACTATCTACATCTATATACATCAAACTTCTCTTCACCCAGTCTTGTCTCTCCTCACAAGGTAATCTAGCCTTGGAGGCTCTTGCCTACCCTGAGGCAGGGATAGGTGGGGTGGGCAGAGTTGAAGTTGATTGTGGGGAATACACAACAGATGTGGAGAATTCAATTAGAGTATACATGTACCTGTGCCAGGAAATCATTTAATGAGCTCTTACTGGCTTCAAGGTACACACAGAGCTACACCTCTCTCCATAAAGTCCTATCTAAGCCACAACACTCCTGCAAGCTTTTTGCCTATCTTTCATTCTGTTAAGAGCCATGGTAGTGGCTGTTCTTAGTTGGGGGGGGTGAAGAGGACCCCCCTTAAGGCCTCACTAACAGACAAAATATTCTATGCCTCCTATTTGTCACCAAAGCCATGGGACAAATAGGTAGTTCTCCACCTTTATACCACCTCCAAAACCCACCTTCACTTAGAACTACTCCTTTGCTTATCTAGACATTGGAACCCAACTCCATGTCATTAAACAATCAAAAATAACAAAATCTTTCTCCATCTATTATTTGTCTTCCACATAATAATACTTTTCTTTGATACAGCTGACCCTATATAATCCATTGATCTAGATTTCTATCAGTTATCCCCTAAAATTTGGTTGCACACCAACTATGTCCTCCCTTCTTAATGTAGACAACATCTCTAAATCCTGTTAAGTAATGGTAGGTACCAATGAGCAGGTCTCTGGGTGATCTGACGGCTTGGGTCAAGAGTACTTATGTTTGTGATGCAGATTTAGTCTGAGCTCAAAATTCCACAAAAATTAATACTAAAATACCTTCAAATCTTTCTGGTGTCTCCACAGCAGAGCAGATCTGGAGGGGCTGCTCCTGCTCATACTTTTCTTGTTTTCACAACTGGAGTGAGACAAGTGACCTGTAAGGTTTCCTGACAGTTTTGTTGTATGACATTTGTCTTCCTTCTTGAATAGGGCAATGCCCTAACAGCTGTTTATTCAGGAACTTCCCTGACTCCCCCCAGCTCTAGGGGAATCACACAAGCAAGAATATATCCACATTACTCTCCCTACTCATCTTCTCCTGTGTTTTGGGGGATCAAGCCAAAACATCTAACATGCTAAGCAAATGTTCTATCAATATGCTCCACTGGAATGGAAGCCTCTATTCTCTTACATCAGCCCAATGTCTTGTGCAAACTCACCTACGCAACAGATTAAGTTGATGTTAAGTGAACACTGAGAGATGAATCCCATGTGTCTTCTTCAGAATTTCCTTTATGAATTAACAAGCTGGGCAGTTTTATTTTCTTCTAAATTAAGGCTCCCCTTCCCCATGTTGTTTCTAATGTCCCATGGCATTTGTTCTACCTGTCAGTTGAGAGGAACCAATGTTGACTGAAAGGTTACCACTATGGTTTTGAGTATTACTCTAGTTTATAGAGCCCAGGAAGGCTTTCCTTTTCCTTTTCCATTTTGTTTCTCTCTCTCTCTCTCTCTCTCTCTCTCTCTCTCTCTCTCTCTCTCTCTCTCTCTCACACACACACACACACACACACTTTATATATTCCATACACATTTCTATATACGTGACCATTGCCCCCCTCACAACTCAGATCTTTCTGCTTGTAATGCAGGTGAGTGGGCAGGGTACTGTCCAAGCTAGGAGCATCCATGTTTGTCCCAAAAGTGTTGGTAGCAGAATCTTGAGGTTTTGCTTTCTGGGGCCTTGCTTCAGAGAACTCATTCACCAGCCTACGAGGCTGTACAGTAGTGGTAGCTTCTCTCTTGCCTTCATAAAACTGAGCTATTAAGTACTTGCTGTGGGTCAAATACTGTCCTAATCATTGAGGCTCCATTTGTTCATTCACCCATTATAGTAATCCTGTGAGGTGTCCAAGCAAGTGTGCTATTTCTTACAGTAAAGTGACTTACTCATAATGTAGCAGGAGAATTGAGCAAGGCAGGACTCTGAGCATGTGTCAATCAAACATGGTATCAATGCTCTTAATCTTCATGCAGGCACCAAAGTCTTTATATTTTCTGAATTAGTGCTAGAGATCTGGGTCCTTTGAAGGAGATGAAACCTTACAGAGAAAAAAGTCCTGTGATCTTACTTTGCTTGCTTTTCTTCCTCTCTTCCAATTTTCTTTCAACCATGTTTCTCCATGGATATTGACTTCTTGTGGCATTTTATGGGATGTTGCTCTGTTCCTGGTGTCAGATGTAAACATATTCCATTGCATCTTTCTTCCATTTGCCTTATCTATAGGTTTGCTGGATTGGGCAGGAGGAAGCTTGAGTTCCTAGAGAGTCCATAAAACTATACATGAACCACTGATCCATTGTAGATGACAAGACTAGACCCCAAGCCAGGCAAGGTGGCACAGGCTTATGATACAAGTTATTGGGGTGGCTGAACTGGGCTACCAAGTGAGTTCAAGTACATCAATGAATACTCAGTAAAGCCATCAGAGAAAAAGGGCAGTGGATATAGTTCTGCGGTAGATTGGTTTCCTAACACATGGAAGGGCCTAGATCCATTCCCCAGTCCTAAAAAGACTAAAGACTAAAATGCCTAGAATTCATGTCAGCTTCCCTCTGATAGCCAACAGAGTGTATATGTTCACTGTTTTCTTACAATGACTTCTTGCGTATTGACTACAGACTTGAGCATTGGCATTCAAGGTGGTGCTCCTTTAAGCTAAAACTCCATTGGGTTCTTGGCATCTTAGATATTCATGGGATCATCAAAAGCTTGGATTTGAGTTATGAAGACTTCAGAGCTAGTAATAAGCAGGATTAGACCCCCTGGTCTACCAAGTAAGCCATGTTACCTGTGTAACATTAGCATGTGGTTGTGCCATTCTTTATAGTCCTCATGAGTTTTCTTATTAAAATAACAAGTATCCCTGATTTTGACACACTTTTTGAAGACCTATGATCTAGTTATTCCTACCCCATTTTGGTTGCTGATTTGCAATCATGCCTACGATTTTTGTGATTTACTGTCTTCTTTTTGTTCTGGTTTTCTTTTTCTTTTTCATTTGTCCCCTGAAGAATTTCTCTTCCTGTCTTAGAATCCTAGCTGTGAAACTGAGACAATGATTTTAATTTTTTCTTTAAGTTTTTGAGCAGTTACATTTTCTTGCATACTTACATTTGGCTACTCCCTCCACATGTCCCTTATTCTCCTGCCTCAAGTACCCCTTCTACCTATATAATTGCTCCTCCATTTTCATTTTAGGTGGCTTATACAGAAAGAGTTTTCAAATTCTATATTTGACTTCTTCCTTGTAGGATCTGATGTATATCAATACTCTAATATGTAATAGAAATATATGAATATACATATATAAATGATGTGATTCTAATGAAGCAGCACGTTTACATAATGTCCTATCAAAGGAAGAGGAGTAAAAATAGGGGACCTGGTCATAAATGATGCAAATGGAATTAGCCTCTCACTTCTGAACAGAACAATTATATGTATTTATTTGTTCAGAATGTACTGTGTCTGCAACTGAACTTGAGGCTGGGAACTAGAAAAGGTATTAGATTCCGAGTCTTTGATAGAACTTTCCAGATGTGAAATTTTATGAAGTGCATGCATAAAATAATGCCAGAGTAAACTCTATGACAGGGAGAACTCTGGATTCAAAAAGCTAGATAAGACTTTCCAGAGAAAGATGTGTCTATGAATATCTAAGTTATCTATTTTAATAGTGTATTTCCACAAGTAATTATAAGCCTGCAGCTGTGACATGCATAGAACCTTCTCTCATACCCAGGGGTAAGTGTTGAAAGGGTAACACAACTTCCTTTATCCATTGCCTCCAATGACTACACTGTACACTAATCTGCCTGGACTAAGCACTGAGAAGCCCAGAATAAAATGCTTCAGTTGATATGATTAAAACAGACTAGTACTTCCTCCTGAGGATAGACATTCTAAGGAAAAGTGGATCCAGCAAGACTCAAGTCTCAGGGAAACTAGCATGCTAAGGCTCTTATTTGGCATGAACCTTAGTCTACCTCAGCTCCTTTTGTCGAGATATTAAAGGAAATTAAATTTTCATTCATCCCCTATAAATTAGAAGATGAATAAAATGATCTGAGAGATCATCTGACCAGTAATTGTAAAACCTACCCTCTGTTCCCAGAATTGCCAGGAACTAGCTTTGAAAATGAGGTGGTTCACTTGCATACGGATACATGACCATGTATTTGTGTGTGTATGCATGTATGCAGGTGCATGTGTGCAGTTGCATATGGAGGCCATCAGTTAATGTTCAATGTCTTCTTCAATCATTCTCCAAGTTTTTGGTTTTTTAGGCATGATCTCTTATTGAACCCAAAGCTCCTTAGTTCAATCAGACTGGCTGACCAGCCGGTTCTAGATCCTTCTGTCTCCCTACTCTTAGTGCTGGGATTATGCTATGAGTCACCACACCTGGCTTCTTCTGTGGGTGCTGGTTACCAAACTCAGATCCTTGTGATAGCCCATCAAGTCCATTACTGATTAAGCCATCTCTCCTGGTCACAGTTCACTTTTTAAAGCCCCATTTCTTTATTTGTAAGGTGGGGATTGTACAATAAGTAGTCTTTACGCCTCCATCTATCTCCTAGGATTTTCTCTTTCTGTGGCCCTTATAAAACAAACACACAATCAAACACACTTATTCACCATTCCTTTCCAAGAATGGGTTGATGGATTATGTTAGTTTCAGGAACGTCATACTATTTTCTATAATTATTCCACTAATTCATGTCCACACCTTTGATTGCAATAACTGCCAATATTTGTGCTTGTTTACTTTATTGATGAACAAGTAGAGTTCTGGCAATATACATCCATGAATGGATCAAAAGCCTCCCATGCTTTGCCTATGAAATTCTAAGAGAAGATTTGTAATGGAATTCCACATCCTACATCCTTTAAAGCTCTTGTACAAAAAGCATGATGGATACAGAGGACATAGCTGAGGTGTCTTGATCTGTTTGTGCTCTTTAAAAAAAACTACTTAAGCCTGGATCATTTGTAATGAATATAAATTCATTGACTCCCACTTCTGGACTCTGGGATGTTTTAGGTCAAATAATCATCTAATGGTGAAAGGTAGGTCAGGAAAGGAAGAAGGAGGGAGAGAAGGTGGTGAAGGGAAGGGAAAGAAGCCAAGCCAAGCTCCCCCTTTTACAAGGAATTTTCTGCTGAGACACTAGCATTAATCCATTTGTGAGGACAGATTTCCCATGGCCCAGTCCCCTCTTAAAAGTCTCACATCTTAATATCATTTTTAAAGCGTTTGTATTTTAACATGAGCAGGGAACACTCAAGCATTGGGATTACATTGTACAAGGCAAGGTTGAGAATGAACATGGGCAAGATGTCATCATCATTGAAGAGCCAGAGAGTGGGAAAACTTGGTCCACAGATCAGTCTGCTATCTGGAGCTTAGTGTGGATGCCTCATCAGAGCTTCTCTAGAAAGGGTTCTCTAGAAAGAGGCATCTTTGGAGTCCTGAAACAGGACTAATCTAAAGGAACAAATGGATGTTCTCTGATTTCTCATTTGTGTAACAGTAAACTTTGTCTAGAAATGACATAGAGAGAGAAAATAGTGCTTGGTATCAGGTCAAACTTTAATGTCTACTTCTGGTTTAAGTCATTCCTGTAATTAAAAAGAATTTCTGCATCAAGGATTCCAGAGGGAGAATCCCATCTGGTTGAGTTCCCAGACTTTCTATTAGCAAAGTAGGATGGTGGGAGTCTGACCTTCCTTCCTAGAACATAGTTGTGGTCTTAGGTTCTATTTTAAGGTGCAGATGAAAAAGATCTTAGTATTGTCCAAGCAATGGCTGTGTTGGCAGTTTATCAGTCAAAATTCGTGAAATTCCCTTGAGGGTAGACTCTATGACACGCTGCCTGAGATCTTCTTCTCTACTGCCATCTTTCTTTACCTTTGATAGTTCTTTCAGTCTTGTTGTCTCTGTGCACTCATCTAGTCCTAGACCATTCCCCTGAGAGGACAGATGGAGCAGAATCAGTCTCCCAAAAGGGTTCCTCTCATCCCTAAATCTGAGTCAAGTTATTTCTCAGCCACATTTCGATGCTAGCCCATCAAACTGTAGACTACTAACAGCAGTCATCCTCAAGAACTAAAGCTGTAGTTTCAATATTTCAGTATCCCTTTAAAAGAATCTTGCATATATAGGTATAGAATCAAGAATGTTCACTATTGGTCTGAATGACTAAAACCATAGACAACAGACAGAGTCACCATCTCTGGGTCTCAATCTGTTGGCGCAGGAGCCACAAACAACCAGTCTTTGTACACAATGGGAATAATGCAATCTGTTTACAAGAAACCTTCTGTAATAGTAGAATTACTGAAGATAAAATTGAATTTATTTTAGTGTAGCTCCCAACACTATGCATATAGAATAAGCTGGCTTGTGTTCCAAGTGTACTTTTGTTGATTATTTATCTGATTGTCTCATTTTCTTGCAATACAGCTACCACTTACCTCCAAGAGGCTAGTAAACTAAGTCTTTCTGTAACAACCAAAATGGCTACCATAAAGGGAATTCATCATTAGAAGAGCAACTCAGGCACTGCCTTTGATATAAGAATTTATTTTAGTTATGATCTATAGGCTTGGAATTCTGTCTCAATGTTAGATAACAAGTGAAAGGTGTGTGTATGTGTGTGTGTGTGTGTGTGTATGTGTGTATGTGTGTATGTGTATGTGTGTGTGTGTATGTATGTTTGTGTGTGTACTTGCACATACATCAGAGGAAGCATATTTAGTATAGAAATTAATCTTTCTGAACATTGAGAAGAATTAATGCTCATATGATGACTTTTTGCTGTATAAATAGCTGCATTTTATAGATTTTTTTCTTGTCAGCGTGATTAAAATGAGATTGAAAAAGTGACCTCTAAGAAGTGAGCTTCAGATTTTTAAAAACTACACTTGCACAGAATACCTTACAGTATAAATGAGTTGTATATTCTAGGTGGGGAAAGGTACACAGGACTGAAACCATCCCAGCCCCCTCTCTCAGGGAGTAGCCTAAAGAGAGGAATTGTATACTGAGCCTGACATCTTCAGCTGTTGAGCTGAAAGTCCACTCTACCCGTCTTTGAGTGCTTTCAAATGTTGGATCAATCAGTCATTTTTCCTTTCCCTCCTTTTCCTTCATAGCTTTGGATTCAAATAGTCTTTCCCAGGCACATGTTGCTATAGGAGACTCTGTTTGTTGAGGGTGGAGTGGTTGGTTTTGGCAGGTTAGGGGAGGGGCAATTAATTCTAGTAGGTATTTAGTATATTAAACACTTCAGTCTTTCCAAAATTTCTTCTGTATTTATAGTCTCCCCTTTTTAATAAGTTCCTACCTCTCTGCATGACCCTTTAGAAGTTAAAAAATGAACACCTTTTAGAAATAAATGCAATAGAAGTCCAATGAGCCATAGAGTAGATCACCTAGGTAGTTACTGCTTCATTGTGGATTCCCTTATGTTCTTGAAATGAGAAGTCATCCATGGTAAAGATGTTACAAGGGACAATTACCCAGGATTCCTTCCTAAAGCCATTCAAAAAGTATAGTCTGGATCTGGGGGATGGCTCTGTTTGCAATGTTTTTATTACAAGCACAAGGACCTAAGTTTGATCCCAGAACCCCTGTTAAAAACAAACAAACAAATCTACACATTTAATGCAATCCCCATCAAAATTCCAACTCAATTCTTCACAGACTTAGAAAGAGCAATTTGCAAGTTCATCTCAAAGAACAAAAAAACCCAGGATAGCCAAAACTATTCTCAAGAATAAAGGAACCTCTGGTGGAATCACCATCCCAGACCTTAAGCTGTACTACAGAGCAATTGTAATAAAAACTGCATGGTATTGGTATAGTGACAGGCAGGTAGATCAATGGAACAGAATTGAAGACCCAGAATTGAACCCATACACCTATGGTCACTTGATCTTTGACAAAGGAGCTAAAACCATAAAGTGGAAAATAGACAGCATTTTCAACAGTTGGTACTGGCTCAAGTGGTGGTTATCATGTAGAAGAATGCAAATTGATCCATTCCTATCTCCTTATACAAAGCTCAAGTCCAAGTGGATCAGGGACCTCCACATCAAACCAGATACACTGAAACTAATAGAAAAGAAAGTGGGGAAGAGCCTCGAGCACATAGTCACAGGGGAAAATTTCCTGAACAGAACACCAATAGCTTATGCTCTAAGATCAAGAATTGACAAATGGGACCTCATAAAGTTGCAAAGCTTCTGTTC
>JADRCD010203351.1:0-11060 GCA_019843815.1 Montemys delectorum
TTCCCCTGCCTCAGCCTCCTGGGTTGCAGGTATGTGCTGCCATACCTGGTTCATGTTTGTTTTTTTATGTTCTGGTGTAAGATGTATTCCCTGAAGTCATTGATCTATCTCAAAGACACAGTGCTGTACGCACACATGTGCGCATGTACACACACAGGACTGGAAAGTAACTCTTCCCTACAGTGTGGTAAGTTTATTATAAGGAACCCAACGCTGTTTTTAGAACTCATCTTTCTGACTTCTGTATATGATGCACTGAAGGTTAATATGTAATGTTTTAATTTATTTTATGTGATAAGTTAATTTTGGTTTCTGTAATGTATTAATGTGATTAGAAGCTTTTTTCCTTAATATCTGAATTATACTTAAAGAGTAGTGAGGAATATAAGATACTGCTGTGTTGTTCAGAGTGTGTAGTGTTACTCAGCCGTGCTGTACCTTGTTTGGATGGATGAAGGAATGAACTCTTTATTTTTTTTTCCTAAATATCAAGACTGAAGTTTTTCTTTCCTGGGGCTGGAACAAAATTTTTCTCTGCAAATGTGAATGAGGAAAAAAAAAGCCAACTTTTTAAATCAGATTTATTTTTATCCTTAATTATGTATATTTAAACATGTGTGTGCACCTGAAGTGCAGTTACTGTCAATGGCCAGAAGAGGGCATTGGGTCCTCTGAATCTACTGTTAGAAGAGGCTGTGAGCAGCCTTACATAGGTGCTGAGAACCTAACTCAGGTCTTTTGAAAGAGCAGTAAACAGTCTTAAGCATGAAGCCATTCCTTGAGCTCTAGATCGATTGTTGTGGGGATCCTAAACCCAACTGTACCTGATCCCTGTCTGCCTAAGAAATGAAGTTCTTCCTACCACCTAGAGAAAAACTATCACTTCATCCTATGCAGGGAGCCAGAGCAGCATGCATGTAAGAATGCCTCTGGGTTATTTCCTGACAGCATCCATAGAAACCATGGGATTCAAAGGTAGACAGGCAGTGTGGACAGCTGTATGTGCTATATATTAATATTCCTTAGAACTGTTAGGACTGCAGAGCTTGGGGTACAAGGTCTGTCCCTGCTTCCCTGCCCTCTGAGGCACCCTGGAAACATCCTCCAGGCTGAGAACCGCTGTGCTATCGGACTCTGGGAAGGTTTTGTGTGAGGCTGTTCTTAAGGAAAGCTTTACAGAGTCCTGCAGAGCAAATGACATTCAGTTACCCTGTGGGGTTTGTTCAAGTTTCCATCCTGTTGTGATTAAAAAACAAAAACAAAAACAAAAACAAAAAAAACAAAAACAACTGATAAAAGGCAGCTTAGGGGAGGAAAGGGCTTGCTCAGCTTCCAGGTCACTGCCATTGCTAAGGGATGTCAAAGCAAGAACCTAGAGCAGCTTGTCACATCACATCCACAGTCGAGAGCAGAGAGGAGCTAGGTGATAGTGACGCATACCATTAATCCCAACACTCAGAGGCAGAGGCAGAAAGATCTTAATGTGTTCAAGGCCACCCCGTTCTACATGGCAAGCCTCAGGATTCCAGGATACCCAGAACTACAAAGAGAGACTTTTCTTCACTCCTCCACAGTTCAGGGCCCAACCTTGGTGCTACCCACATTCAGGGTGGATTGAGTCTTTTCGTCTCAAGGAACAAACAAGATAGTCCTCTACAGACATGCCACAGGCCAGCCTGGTCTAGACAAGTCCTCACTAGGACTCTATTCCCAAGTGATTCTAAGTTGTGTTGAATTGACAGTTAAAACTAGCCCGCAGAAAGCTATAAGGCACAGCAACCCAAATGCCAAGGCTACATCTCTTTGGATCTTCTCTGCACAGTCTGGTGGAAAGAAAGCACAGGCCTGTTTCTCATGTGCCCCAGCCCCTGGGACCCACTGTTGGTCTCTAACTGCAAGGAATGCTTGTAGAACGGTCTACCCAGTCCCTGTAAGTCCTTAGCAAACCATCCCTGTGTCTCTCCTGTGCATAGACATCATACGTAGGGCTCAGGAGCTCACAGCCAGGGACCGGGAATCAAAGAGCTGGTTCAAGCACTTTTCAGTGAGAGACAGAGCTATGGAGATCCGTGTGGGTCCTAGGGGTTGCTTCCTTGATCAACTTGAACTAAAAATGGATGCCCCTGTGAGGAAGCCCACTGGTTTGTGCTCAATGCTATGCACAAATGGACAACAGCTTTACAGGAATTTCATTCTTGGGCATAAAAGTAAATTGAGGTTTTGTGCGGGGTGTAGCCTGTTTGTGAGAACCCTGGGCCTGATGAACATGTCATGCCCAGGGATGCAGATCGCCTGGAAGCACTTGGGTCTTCTGCCTCATGCACATCATGCGGGGAACCCCTTGGAGAGAGGGGAGCTGGAGCACTGAGCCTGCAACATGAGCGCATGGCACATGGTAGAGCAGGATTGTGGGAACGTGGGTGTCATCCCAGGAGGCCACTACAACACTGAAATAGGGTGTCCTTTCCCCTGCGGTGTGCATAGCCCCCAGGCTGAATGTGGGACTCCTGCTGCCTGTCAGGAAGGGGACCCAGAAGCCAAGTCCCGGGTCAGCACCCTGCCCTGCTTCCCCTCACCTTGCCACTCTGGACCTTGCTGCTTGTTCTGAGCCTCCCTTGCACATCTGCTCGGTTCCCGTCAGCTTAGCTCTAGAAAGCAGGGCTAGAACCGTCTACACGTGCACAGCCTGGTTCTTAGACTAAAAACCTAAATGGGATCCTAAATGCCAGAATATGTGGTCCAGCTCAAGCTCCCATCTCTAATGGCCTTCAAGACGAAAGAAGGCATGGGGGAAGGGTGTCAGGAAAATTCCAGAGACCCCAGGACTGGTGCAGCCACATGAAACAGATGATGGGGTCAGCATGTCACATGTTAAAGTGGTTAAGGAACTGGGGAGATGGCTCAGTAGGTAAAGTGCACTTGCCAAACAAGTGTGAAATCACAAGTTCAAATACTGTGAACCCACATGAATCTAGGTTACGTATCTGTAATATCACTCACATACTTACAGATACACACATGCACGTGCATGTACATATACATATACACATATACATGGACATGCACATACTTACAGATACACACATGCACGCACATACATGCACACACATATGCAAATGCATGCACATACACACATAAATACATGGACACACACAGATACACACATGTTCACACATATGCATGTACATGTGCACACACACAGACATATACACACAGACAGCTCAGGGACCTGGTATGTGAAGCTCACAGTCAGCATGGGACTTCATTTTCATCTCCATCCTCTGCTCTAATGTAATGCTATCTTCAACTGCATCAGAAATATACCCCAAGCATCTTGTGGCACTCTTCTACCCACGTGGCTTTAAAGATCACCAGAGTGACTATGACGGGCTAGCCAAACAGCCAGGGCTCCCTTACAGCTACTCCCAAGCCTTACCTGAGAGTAGACTCGGATGCGTGCTGGGAGATTTCCATCCTGAGAAGGAGAGTGTGAAAGGCAGGACTCTGGTAGAGGTGGTTAGGCTCCCATTTCAATGCTGTGGCTTTCACTTGGTCTCTGAGAAGACACAAACAGCCTCAAAAACATTTAGACTCTAACTAGAGGTTTCCTTAAAGGTCTACGTAAAACACTGACGTAAGAGAAAAGGCAAATCTCAAAGTCTAGCCCAACAACATTCATGAAACCACTCTTTTTTCTTCCTTCCTTCCTTCCTTCTTTCCTTTCTTTTTTTGATAGGGTCTTCCTATGTTCTGATTGGTCTGCAATTTACTATGCAAATCAGGCTAGCCTTTAGCTCATTGGAGATCTATTTGCCTCTGTCTTCTGAGTGCTGGGATTAACTTTGTGTCCCACCATGTCCAGACCACTTACTTTTTTTTAATTCTTCTCTCATATACTACATCCCAGCCACAGTTTCCCCTCCCTCTTCTCCCTGCCTCTCCCTTCTGCCTCCTCTCTCTCCCCTAGATATATTTCTCCTCTGTTTCCCTTCAGAAAATGGCAGGCCTCCCTGGGATATCAATCAAACATGGCTTATCAAGTTGCAATAAGACTACAGCCATTTACTTTCAAACAAAGAGACTTTAAGGATAACATCACTCCCTGGTATCATTGTTTTCTCTAAAACATAAACCAACTAGAAGTTAATTCTACAAATTTAACTGCCTACAACAATAACACTAGTAACGATAACTTAATGTTTTCATAGTTATAATGCAGTGATGTCAAGTATAAGGTGAAAATTACCACTTTCAGCTGTTAAAACATTATCAAGGGTTCTATAGGATGGTGTGGTGGCTAAAGGCTCTTGCAATTTGACAATCTGGGCATGGTCCCTAGGAAGCTCGAGGTAGGAGAAAACTGACTCTTACAGGCTGTCATGGCATGTAACTCACACACGCATGCACACATGTACACACACACTAATGCATACATATAAGCAAGTAGATTATTCTTAGAAAAATTATAAATAGGCCTCCTAATGGAAAAGATAGATCTCTATTGTTTTTAGTCATTCCTTCCCATTCCCACTATGTATGGAATGGGCGTTAAGACAGCTGCTGCAATTCCTTCAGATCATGCCTACTCTGCCCTGGGGATGACCAGCCTCACCTCTAACCATGGGAGCCTGTCACTCTTTCCTGCTTACATTTTTCATCGACTCTGTAACTGTTTATATTTAGTGAATAGTCATCCATTCTGCACGTGGTTGCTTCCCCCTTCCTGTAGGAACAAACACTTTGGGGTCTTAATTCACTACTGGATCCCTAGGGCTAAAAATAATATCTACCATGTTTACTACCTAATACATATTTGTAGAATGAAAAAAGGAAAGATGAATACAAGCCGGAGAGATGACTCAGTGGGTAAGGCTACTGGCTGCTCTTCCTAAAGGACCCCAGTTCAGTTCCTGGCACCCACATGGTGGCTTACAGCTGTCTGTAATTTCAGCTCCAGGGAATCTGATTTCCTCTTCTGGGCATTTGCACGCATGTGCACATATGTATATACAGACACATATACACCTAAATAAAAATAAATTTTAAGAAAAGATGAATAACTTTGGTCAATCAAAAGGCCAGTGACAGATGCCCATTCACTTGGTATTTTAGTATTTTAATGAAAAGTCTAGTCAGATAAATTAAGCAAGGAAACAAATATAATAACTAACCATCTACAGACAGAGGTACAATCAAAATTTGATTGTTACTCTAGCTGGTTAAAGCTCAGAAGTAAAATATTCTCTGTTAATTTAACTAAAGAACAAATAAAATCACCAAATAGTTCAAGTCTATAATTTATAAAAAGAACCTGCAAACTTTCTAAAGACAGAAGAAAATAAACACACACACACACACACACACACACACACACACACACACACACACACATAAGAAGAAAGGAAGATAGGAAAGCTTCTGAACCGACAGCTCAAGGGCTCGTTCTTCAAGAAACAAACAAACAAAAACAAACTTTCAATTCTAGCATTGACCAGATGGCTCAGTGGGCTGATGGCCTGCCAGGCTGATGGCCTGCATTTGATCCCTACATCCCACACAGTGGAAGGAGAGACTTGATTCTGCAAGCTGTCCTCTGACTATCCCACATGCAACATGCAGGTGTGTGCGTGAACAAGCACACACAATGCAAGTACAGAAACGAAAAACTTAAAACAGAGCCCATCAAATCCAAACAGGAAAGGAATAAAACAACACATTCCCCCAAAACTCAGAACCAGAAATGTTAGCACACACTGGAATCACTTAAGAGTCATGGCTCTCTATACTTGTGACTTCTAGATCTCCACAAAATGTTAAATTCATCACTAAAAATAAAAGTCACCAAAAGTAATTCTACAAGAAGCGGAAGCGTTAAGTAAGCGGGAGGCTACCGTGTTTAAGGAGGTTCTGAGGCGCCCTTCATAATCCCCACGGCAGACATCAAGTCCACGTCAACCTTGTGCCCTCCGTCATGCCTCAGCGTCTCCCTGGCTCATCATGGTCACCAGGCAAAGGACTAATGTCTGGAATTTATATGAAACTCAAAATACCTCACAACAAAAACACTAAATAGTCCATCTTTGAGATGGCTAAATGATTAGAATAAACATTCCCCAAAAGAAGACACATAAAAAGCCAAGAAGCACACAAGAAAATGCTCATCATCACTGATAGGGAACTGCAAGTCAAAACCACAGTAAGGTACAAAACATCCCTCCAGTCAGAATGGTGAATATTGGTGAGTATGCAGAGAAAGCCAGGATGTGATGGATACAGCCATGTGGATAATGGGACACTAAACCACAGCTGTCAGGGTATAAATGGATACAACCATTGTAGATAACAGCATGAAGACTCTCCAAAGAAACAACATTAGAAAAACCACAATTTTAGCTTTCCTCGTCAGCTTGACTGGAGACACTCTGGCTATGTCAGGTGAGGATGCTTCCAGAGAGGTTTAGCCGAAGAGGGAAAACCCACCCTGAACGTGGGTGGCAGCATCCTTTGGATGTCCTAAACCAAATAAAAAGGAGAAAGAGAGCTTCACACCAGTGTCCACAGCCCTCTGCCTCCTGATTATGGTGTGCACACACAGGTACTCACAGGCATCACACTCAGGCACACACACACACACACACACACACACACACGGGCACACATGCACACACACAGGTACTCACAGGCATCCCACTCAGGCACATACACACAGGCACACAGGTACACATGCACATACTCAGGCATCTCACTCAGGCACAAACACAAACTGGCACACACATGCACACAGAGAGGCACACACATGAACACATACACACAAATAAAATATAGATAATAAATACTAAACATTTTTAAAATATATTAATTCCACACATGAAACAGAAGACTGAGTATTCAAATGTCACAGGCAGCAAAGGGAGAAAGAGACTACATTGTAAATGTGATTTTAATGATCTATGTAAAGATTTAGATCTTTAAACTGAAGTGTATTAAAAGCACAGTGGTCAAGGAGACTTATCTTTGAACCACAATGACACAGATACCAAAAACACTCTCCATATAATCCATCTTGGCCAAATGTGTGAGCTTCTGAGTAAATCCTACCTCTATGCTGTGCACCCTGGTAGGTGAATTAACATCTCTGGCCTCTATTTCCTTGCAGTAGAATGAGCATATTGGCTGTATCTAACTGGGGAGCTTTTGATCAGCTTCCACAAATTGTCACATAAAACCTCAAAGACTCTGGGCAGTGGTGGTGCACGCCTTTAATCCTAGCACTTGGGAGGCAGAGGCAGGAGGATTTCTGAGTTCGAGACCAGCCTGGTCTACAGAGTGAGTTCCAGGACAGCCAGGGCTATAAAGAAACTCTGTCTTGAAAAACCAAAAACCAAAAACAAAACAAAACAAAAAAAAAACAAAAAAACAAAAAACCTCAAAGACAGGTGCAAGATAAAGCCTCAGCAAACAGTGCCTGCCCTGTGTATAGTTAGTGACATAGTCTGTATTGCGCCTCTGTCTTGGCTTCAGCTGTATTGATCCCTGGGAGCTGCATCATATACACACAAAGCAAAAACCCGCGCATCACAGGTGAACTGTGAATGAGCTCACAAGCTAATTCCCACTAGACCACAAGTATCTGTGGAGGGAATACAGTGGAGACAAGGGTAGCCAAGGGATCACAGGGAGAGCTGGGCCAGCCAGGTGTCATCACACCACCTGCCTGGGACGTGCATTCAGATCTGTGCCAAGCCACTTGGTAGTCATTACACAAGGGGTAGGAACGCCCAAAGAGAGACACAGGTACACACAAAGCAGGCACAGTGTATGTGCCAGAGGGCAGCAAGGTGTGACAGACAATGATGAGCTCAGATAGCTATGTGACGACCTTTTTCCCAAGATGTCCCTGCAGTGTTCCTCATGACAGCCCTTCCAGCTGGTCGGTACTCTGGCCAGGCAGACTCGGGAGACCAGGGTGGGCGTCTTGCTGTCATGAGCCACTATCCCAGCCTGCAGGTACTGGAAAGGGGACATCTCCGGTAGTCCCTGGGTCTCACGGAGGCCAAGGACGACAGGTTCTAGCTCCTGGGCATTGCAGGACATCGCTGGACACTGTGGAAATGCTGAGAACAAATTGGGAGCCCCGGAGCAGCTCAGTCCACCCTGGGGTTGAAGGGAGAAAAAGGGATGGGGAGGGGAAGCACACCTGGTGGTAGTTCCCATGCGGGCATAGGGTGTGAGTCCTTGATCTGGTTTTGCAGCTGGAGCTGGAATCCACTGCCCCAGCACTGCGAGTCTAGATGAAAGGAGGCAGCCCATGGTCTTAAGGCATTTTATTATGAGAGAGGGGGGGGGGTGAGGGGGGGGGGGGGGAGAGAGCAAAAAAGTAGTCTGGCCATGGCCACATGGAGAGAGGGATAAGGGGAGAGAGGGAGCAAGAGGTGAGAGTAAAGACAAGAGTAGGAGGTTGAGAGAGAGAGGAGGGGTCAAGCAGCTCCTTTTATAGTGGGTTGTGCTACCTTTCTGTTCCCAGGGGTGGGGCATACCTGGCTGTGGTCAGCTGATTGGGGGTGGAGTCCAGCCAGAATACTGAGAGCTTGGGGCATTGTCTAGCTACAGGATAGTGGAGTGAGGGCTCGTGGTATCAGCAGCCTAACATCTGGAGGTATAGATTACTATTCCATCCCTTGTAGAATTCTCTACTGGGTCTCCAGAGTAAGCCTCACTCAGCCAAGAACACAGACCATCTTTCACGGTCCAACAATGGCATTCGGCTGTTATCTTAGCACTTGGGAGGTGGAAGCAGGAGAATCGGAAATTCAAGGTGATCTTTGGTTACATAGTGAGTTTGAGGCCAAACCTGGGCTACTGAAGACACTGTTTCAAAAAAAAACAAACAAACAAACAAACAAACTAGAGATGGAAAAGCAAGGTTAAAAGCAGGTGCTGCTTTTGCAGAGTACCTGGGTTTGCTTCCCAGCACCCCCATGGAGGCTCACAATCATCTGAACTCCAGCTCCAGGAGATTGATGCCCTCTTCAGGCGTCTCGTGGCACTGCACACATGTGGTTCATACACACATACATAAAAGCACACAGTACAGAAAACACAAAGAGGAAAGTGAAGAGTGGGCCATCCTGTTTATAGGAAAGGCACTTGCCTTTAGCTGTTTTCCTGACAGACGTTCTCTTCTATTTCCTCCTCCCCTCTCCAGCTCAGTACAAGCTCTCTGAAAGCTTATGAATGACAGGCCATATGCCCACCACGGGGCTGTGTCCCTCGCAACCCTGAACATCCTTGTTTTGTCAGAATAAAACCTCTGAGATCTTGGCTTGTAACTCCATTCCAAGTGTCTTATGCCGAAACTGTCACGTGTCATCTTACAGGGTGAACTCACCCATATTCCTATGTCTGGAGCTATCACCAAGGATGAGATTAGTCTGGAGAGAATTCTGGAGGGAGTAAGGCTAAACCAGGCTTTACAGATGTGGAAGTGGACCCTCCATCCAGCTGTGTCCTGAGAGTGAGTCCTTTTGGACAAGTGTGGCTCACTCAATACTGAAGCCTTCCCAGATGCAAGCTGTGCCTATCCCTGGCTCCCAGGAATACGAGGAGACCTCCACACTACCTTCCCAGATGAGCTGACTGGGGATGCGAGGCTTGTGCAGGTGGCTGGTACTGAGCTTTGTAAACCTCATTTCCTAGTATGACAATGAATACAGCTACAGCAACAGGGTGGTGGACCTCATGGCCTACATGGTCTCCAAGGAGTAAGAAACTCTGGACTACCCACCCCAGCAAGGACACTGAGAGCAAGAGAGAGAGGCCTTCAGTTGCTGAGGAGTCTCTGTTCCAACTTGGTCCCCAACACTGAGCATCTCTCTCACAATTTCCATCCCAGACCTCCATTAGTAGGAGGGGCTTAGGGAGCCCTCCCTACTCTCTTGAATACCATCAGTAAAGTTCACTGCATCCCCCCACCCCAAGAAAATGTTTGAAGGCAGGAGCTGTCCAGAGGTACTTTATTCACAAGCTTGACTGACGACACCTTAAAAGATCCAAGACCTAAATGTCTTCCAACTTCCCACTCTGCCCACCTAGGATTTTGATATCTCCCCTCATCTCTGCATCTCAGAGGCCACTGTTTTGAGAAAGACTATCTTCCCCATGTGTCTCCCATGAGAAAAGACACCTTTCCAGAACCTTCCTCCGGGATCCTTTCAGGTCCCAGCAGCCTAAGCTAATTGTCCACTGCCAGGGAACAACCTTGATTTGTTTAGACCAGGATGATGTGCCTTCTGCACCAAGAGCAGGAGGCCATGGCCTCTCACGTGTGAATCCAAAGTAGCCAGAAAGAAGTGTGGGCACATTGGGATGTATAAGAGCGCTTGTCCCCTCTGCGTGCTACTCAGCTCCGCCCACCTCTGGAACCCCAAGCTGGAGAACTCCCAGTTGCTCCCAGAACCAAAGGTCTGATTTTCCTGTAAGAAAAATAAGTGCCCCCAAAACAGATGGATGGATGGATGGATGGATGGATGATAGATAGAGACAGTTAACTGGGTCAGCTGAGGATAGGGGGACAAGAAAATGACGCAGGGACAACAGGAGAGACACTGGATAGATTTCAGACTTGCTTAGCTCAGATATGTGGGCAGCTTGGGGGAGCTGGTGGTTTGTTCTGTGGCTCTGATCTTGTAGCTGGGTTTGGCTATATATTCATTTGTCTGCATGGCTCTCTATGTTGGGGTACAAGAATATACTTTCTAGGAAGTAGAAAATGAGTCAGAAAGAGATATGTCCTATCACAGGAAACTCTTGCCTGTAAACACTTGACAACCCCCGTAGACAGAAAGGGCTTTGCAGCTGCTCTCCCCAGAGTCGACATCTACACAGAACCAAAGCCTCCCAATGGAGCATTCCAAAGTACTGGGTCTTGGGCCACGGGGAAGCAGGAAGAGTCTGTTCAGAACACTACAGTATAAAGTGAGTTTGAAAAGGCTCTGAGTGTGTGTGTGTGTGTGTGAGAGAGAGAGAGAGAGAGAGAGAGAGAGAGAGAGAGAGAGAGAGAG
>JADRCD010203352.1:0-10473 GCA_019843815.1 Montemys delectorum
TTGTGTTTGTTATCTGATTCCTCTGACAACTATTATTATTGAGACACGTGCATATTCAGGTGTCCTTGATTCAACTAACCGCAGAGGAAATTTTTAACTTAAAAATGGCCCAAACAAGTGACAACTAGGAATGGCTGAATCTCATTGGACCTGTCCGATCCTGCCTTAAATCTCAGTTTTGCTACAGACTATCTTGTGCTTTTGAGTTCAGTAGTTGGGGTAAAAAAGAAAAAAGCTTCTGAATTCAAAACTATCTACAGAATATAAAAAGAAAGTGGATATATACATTTGATACAGACTAATACACACACACATTCATACTCACATGTCCAGAAACCAGCACCTAGCCACACCCCACTCCTCGCTAATGACTCACAAATCATCTACTACATTAAGACCAGCTTAGAGGCTATAAGGCTACAACAGCACATGGCTAAAAAGGTCAAACAAGCACCCACACTCAGGCCGCACTCAGTTCCCTCCTCATGATTTCTGACAAGCAGTAACACCATTTATATAACAGACCACAGATCTGTGTATGTAACCACAAGCCTGGATTTTCCTCACTGCTGTACAGATGAGAGCATGTCCCATGAGATCACTGAACCATACAAATGATCTTTACTCCTAATCTAAACAAACGTGTGAGTCAGAACATTCTGAAACGCTGCATCCTTTGATTTCTTCATCTTTTCAATTGCCCCATGCAGGTCCTGTTGCTGCACAGGCCGGATTTCATCTTCATCATGACTTTCTTTTGATGTAGAATTGACATATTCCTGGACACAGAGGAGAGCAGCATTTTTACAAGCTGAAGCTATCACTTAGATATACTTTCTGCCCTCAGTATGAAAAGCATAAAGCAGATCTATATTAATGTTATGTCAGAAAAGCTCACAGAACTGTGTACATTATTGAATCATTTTGTGGCAGATTTTGGGGTCATTCACAAGGTTGTCAGAGCCAACAACAATGCAGAAGAGTTGATATTGTGAAGGTAATTAGGTGAGCTGAGAAACTAAGTGAGAATTGATATGAGATGATGACTATAGAGAATAGCAAAGTTTTGGCAAAAATCAGCAGGTGAATTAGACATAGAACCAGGCCTGTGCAGTACAGTGTACTTTGATTCCTTTTGGCTGGATTGGGAGGGACAACAACGGCAAAGGGAAGATTATTATTCTAGCATAGTGATGGCAAAGCTGGGGTCTAAGTCACAAGAATATGGTGAAGCAGGAAGGATATAATTTAGGAAACCATTTCCCAATGAACTGTAGAAACACTTCTGCTTAAGTTGTTTTTCTGCAGTTCATTTTTATTCAAAAGACTGCAGGGTATATTGCAAATAAGATAATAGTAACAATGAAAATGGCTTGTGATCTTCAATTCACTTCTGAATCTTTGTGTTAAATGACTGGGTCTTAAATTGGAGAGTAGCAATGAAAGAACATAGTGAATTTGAAGTTGTTAAATCCACTATCAAGATTAAATATTTAATTTTGTAGAAAATGAAGTATGTCTCTAGTCTATCATGGGATAGCTGCAGTTGGTGGAACAGGCTGAGTTATTGAGATAAGGTTACTCCTCAACTGTTTATATAATCCACCATTTTCAAAACTAGATCTTCAAAATCTAATCAATGCTCATTTGATTTTTTTAAGATTCTAAGCTCTATGCTATATCTTACTGCCACCAAATCTTTTCCAGCTTCAAGGAGAATACACTTTCCATGACTGAGTGTAGGAAAGAAGATATAAGTGGAAGGGACAAACACATAGCAATGAATTTGAAAGATGTACGTCCAGTAGATTCAGCCATAGATAATGACTAAAATGGATCCACACAGGTCTTATGATATTTAATGTTTTTTGTGGGTTGACAGAGCCCTGGAAGAAGTGTTTTCTGGAGAGGCCCTACTATTTTGCATGGTCCCTAGAGTTGTATTTTGAGAGGCATGGACCCCAATGTCTTTGTCCCAGGACTGATACACATTGTTGATATTCCTTTCCTGACACTGTTACATAGCTGAATGCTTCCTGGACCTCAGCCCACCATAATGGACAAATACCCTGCAGATCAGTATGAAGGTATATTTTCATATAATAATTCTGTTTAGATGAATTAATGACAATATATGTGTTGATTTGGTTTAAATAATTTTAGGAAGAACATTTAAGCATATGGCTTAACCATAAAGATATAATAAGTTAGAATCAAGAATAAGATGTGCCCACTCATCATAATATTGTAAGTAAATGCAGCATAATAAGGAATATCCTGAACTTCCCTAAATTGCACTAAGAAGAGAAAAAGGTGTGGGACAGATCTGTGACTAAGAATAAAGTATTCATTCTAAGTCAGGTCCAATGATGAGGCCATAGGTGTGCACTAAGTTAAAGCAAGGCCATATGAATTAGTTGCTTTCAACTTATAGTGGGCATATATATATATATATATATATATATATATATAATACACTGCTTTGAACTTGCTATCAACATCTTTCTGTTACTCCGTTTTTGTGTAACATTATCTGTGAGAGAATTTTATACAGGACTTTTGTCTAAGAGGATATAAAAAGGCTGGGTTAGAAAATAAATATGGTTATTGGGTCTCTGTTCTATCAATCAAATATATATGCAAATATATACATATTATATATGTATGTTTATGTGTGTATATGTGTATATGTGTATTTTTGTATATATATATATATATATATGTGTGTGTATATATACACTTGTCTATATGTATTTATGTAAGTATATGTTAAAATATATGTAACTATGCATGTATAGTTGTAAAATTATTGAAACAGGTAGGTTGGTCCAGCCAAATGTATACATGTTTGTGTGCATGTGTATATGCATCTGTGTATGTATGGCTTTATTTTTGTTCTGAAAACTTCAGACCAATTTCCTTTATGAATACCAATCCAAAAATACTCAATAAAATTCTTGCAAACCGAATCCAAGAACACATCAAAATGGCCATCTATCATAATGAAGTAGGCTTAATCCTAGGGAGGCAGGGATGGCTCAATATATGGAAATCCATCAATGTAATTCACAAAATAAAAATACTCAAAGAAAAAAGACATATGATCATCTCATTAGATGTAGAGAAAGCATTTGACAAAATTCGAAACCCCCTCATAGTTTACCTAAACAGAATAAAAGCAATATAGAGCAAACCAGTAGACAACATAAAACTAAATGGAGAGAAACTTGACACAATCTCACTAAAATCAGGGACTAGACAAGGCTGCCCCTTCTCTCCCTACTTATTCAATATTGTACTTGAAATCCTAGCTGGAAAAATTAGACAACAAAAGGAGATCAAAGTGATACAAATTGGAAAGGAAGAATTCAAATTATCACTAATTGCTAATAATATGATAGTATACTTAAGTGACCTCAGAAATTCTACCAGAGAATTCCTAAACCTAATAAACAGCTTCAGCAAAATAGCTGGATATAAAATTAAGTCAGGCAAATTGGTAACCTTCCTCTACACAAGGATAAACAGGCTGAGAAAGAAATTAGGGAAACAACACTATTTACAATCATCATAAACATTATAAAATATCTCAGTGTGACTCTAAGCAAGTAAAAGATCTGTATGACAAGAATTTCAAGTCTATGAAGAAAGAAATCGAAGATCTCAGAAGATGGAAAGATATCCCATGCTAATGGAATGGCAGGATTAATACAGTAAAAATGGCCGTCTTCGGAAAGCAATCTTCAGATTCAATCCAATCTTCATCAAAATTCCAACTCAATTCTTCACAGACTTAGAGAAATTTGAAAATTCATCTGGAACAAAAAAACTAGGATAGAGAAGAAAACTATTCTCAACAATAAAGAACCTCTGCTGGAATCAGCATCCCAGATCTTAAGCTGTACTACAGAGCAATAGTGATAAATAGTGTACTGCATGGTGTGGTACAATGACAGACAGGTGGATCATTGGAGTAGAATTGAAGACCCAGAAATGAACCCACATACATATGGTCACTTGATCTTTGACAAAGGAGTTAAAACCATCCAGTGGAAAAAAGACAGCATTTTCAACAAATGGTGATGGCTTAACTGGCAGTTAGCATGTAGAAGAATGCAAATTGATCCATTCCTATCTCCTTGTACAAAGCTCAAGTCCAAGTGGATCAAGGACGTCCACATAAAAGAAGATACATTGAAACTAATAGAAGAGAAAGTGGGGAAGAGACTGGAGCACTTGGACACAGGGGAAATTTCCTGAACAGAACACCAATAACTTATCCTCTAAGCTCAAGAATTGACAAATGGGACCTCGTAAAATTACAAAGCTTCTATAAGGCAAAGGAGACTGTCAAAAGGATAAAATTGCAACCAACGGATTGGGAAAAGTTCTTTACCAATTCTGTATCTGATAGAGGGTTAATATCAAATATTTACAAAGAACTCAAGAAGTTCGACTCCAGAGAACCAAATTACCCTATTAAAAATGGGATACAGAGCTAAAAAATAATTCTCAGCTAAGGAATACCAAATGGCTGAGAAGCACCTAAAAAAATGTTCGACATCCTTAGTCATCAGGGAAATGCAAATCAAAACAACCCTGAGATTAAATATCACACCAGTCAGAAGGACTAAGATCAAAAACTCAGGTGACCACAGATGCTGGAAAGGCTGTGGCGAGGGAAGAACACTCTTTCATTCCTGACAGGATTGCAAGCTGGTATAACCATGCTGGAAATCAATTTGGAATTTCCTCAGGAAATTGGACATAGTATTATCTGACGACCCAGCTATACCACTCCTTGGCATATACCCAGAAGATTCTCCAACATGTAATAAGAACACATGCTCCTCTATGTTCATAGCAGACTTATTTATAATAGCTAGAAAGAACCCAGATGTCCCTTGACAGAGGAATCGATAAAGATAATGTGGTACGTGTACACAATGGAGTATTACTCAGCTATTAAAAACAATGAACTTATGAAATTCTTAGGGAAATACATGTATCTGGAGAATATTATCCTGAATGAGGTAAGCCAATGACAAAAGAACACACATAGTAGGTACTCACTGATACTTGGATATTAGACCGGAAGCTCAGAATACTGAAGATATAATCCACAAACCACAAGAAATTCAAGATGAAGGAAGAATATAGTGTTCATACTTCATTCCTTCTTAGAAAGGGGAACAAAATACCCATAGAAGGAGTTTCAGAGACAAGCTATGGAGCAAAAACTGAAGTAAGGACAATCCAGTGAGTGCTCCACCTGAGAATCCTTTCCATATACAATTACCAGACCCAGACACTATTTTGGATGCCAGCAAGTGTCGGCTGACAGGAACTTGATATAGTAGTCTCCAGAGAGGCTTTGACAGTACCTGACTAATACAGAAGTAGAGGCTCACAGCCATCCATTGAACTGAGCACAAGGTCCCCAATGAAGGAGCTAGAGAAAGGACCCAAGGAGCTGTAGCATTTACAACCCCTTAGGAAGAACAACAATATGAATTAACTAATATCCTCAGAGTTCCCAGGGACTAAACCACCAACAAAAGAGTACACATGGTGGGACTCATGGCACCCTCAGCATATGTAGCAGAGGGTGGTCCAGTTGGTCATCAATGGGAGGATAGGCCCTCCATCCTGTGAAGGTTTTCAAGGACTATGAAGTGGGAAAGTGTGGGTTGGTGAGCAGGGGGAGGGGAAAGAGAGCAGTTTTTTTTTTTTTTTTTTTTTTTTTTTTGGAGGGAAAACTGGTAAAGTGATATCATTTGACATGTAAATATAGAAAATATCTAATAAAAAGTAAATAAATAAAAAATATAAAGACAATGGTTAATGTTATGAGTACATACAATATACCAAATTTAAATGCAGACAGATATGCAATTAAGCAAACATATAATAACCAGAATAATAGAAGCAATAATTAAAACTCATCCAACATTCTTCCTGCCATGAAAAAAAATAAGCCAAGATGAAGTGAAGAATTTTTCAAATTTCCAAGGAGGATTAAGATTGATACTTTTCAAATTATTCCACAAAATAGAAATAGAAGGACCTTATCCCAAATCACTTTAAAAGGAAATTGTTATTCTGATTTCTAAGCCATGCAAAGACCAAATAAAGAGCTCCCAGGTACTAAACCAACAACCAAAGTGTATACATGGAGTGATCCATGGCTCCAGCAACATATGGAGTAGAGGATGACCTTGCAGGTATCAATGGGAGGAAAGGCCCTTGATCATGTGCAGGCTTGATGCTCCAGTGTAGGGGAATGCCAGTGCATGAAGGCAGGAGTGGATGGGTGGGTGGGGGAGCACTCTCATAGAAGCAGTAGGAGATAGATTGGGATAGGGGTTTTCAGGAAGTGAAACTGGGAATTGAAATAACATTTGAAATGTAAATGAAGAAAATATCCCATAAAAGAAAAGGAAAAAAAAAGAAAGAAAATTCAGAACAATGTCTCTCATAAAGAGAGATGGCAAAATTCTCAATACAATTTTTGCAAAGTGAATCCAAGAACGCAGCAAAAAGATCGTCTGCCATGATCATGTAGGCTTCATTCCAGAGCCTCAAGGGAGGTTCACCATATGTAAATCAAAAGTATAATTGATTATATAAGTAATCAAAACACAAAATACATGATCATTCCATGAGCTATAGAAAAGGCTCTTGAAAAATCTGACCTCTTCTTGATAAAAGATCTGGAGTAGTTAGGAATACAGGAGATATTTCTCAAAATAATAAAGGCAATTTACACCAAGTCCAGAGACAACATTGACTTAAATGGAGAGAAAGTAAAAGAAATTCTACTAAAATCAGGAATAAATTAAGGTTATTCACTCTCTCCTTATCTATTTAATATCGTACTTGAAGTTCTAGCTATTGAATATAGTTGTTGAAGTCTTAGCAAGAGCAATAAGACAATCGAAGGAGGTCAGGGGATATAAATTAGAAATGAACAAGTCAAAATATCTTTATTTGCAGATGATATGAGTGTATACATAAATGACACTAAAAATTCCAAAGTGATATAATTGATAAAAACTATCATCAATGTAGCTCGTTACAAAATTAACTCACAAAACCCAGTATATATACAATTGACACATGGGCTGAGAAAGGAATGAGGTGAACCAAACATTTCACAGTAGCCTCAAATAATATAAAATATCTTGGTATAAATAAGCAAGTAAGAGATACTGAAGAAGTAAAGTGAAGAAGATATTAGATGCACTGCAGTCTTCATCAAAATTTCAGCACAATTCTTCATAGATCTTGAAAAGACAATCTTCAGTCTAATATAAAATCACAAAAATCCAGTATAGATGAAACAGTCATGAATAATAAATGAACTTCTGAAGGTTCCCTCTCTCTGACTTCAAGTTGTAGTGTGAAGGTATAGTAATAAGATGAGCATAATTACAGCACATCAGACAGGTGTTGAATTAAAGATGCTAACAAAATTTCACACAAATATAGACATCTCATTTTTTTTACAGAGAAGCCAGTAATACACATAGAAAACAAGATAACATTTTCAAAAAATAATGCTGGTTGAACTGGAATGCTGCATGTAGATGAAAGGGGAGAGATCCATACTTATCTCCCCTCAGCAAGTATAGTCCAAATAGATAAAAGGCATCAACATAAAACAGACACATTGAATCTGATAGAAGATAAAATGGAGAATAACTGTGAGCTTACTGACACAGGAAAACACATCCTGAAGTGAACATTATTAGCATGGGCATTAAGATCAACAATTACTAAATGGGACCTTATGAAGTAGCATAGCAAGAGACATTTGAAGAAAGTGGCAGGGAAGAGATGGAAAAAAGGTCATTACACATATGATAGATGGAAACATACAAAATGTGTAAATAACTAAAAAAGAAAACTTAATTATCAACAAAACAAATCAAGAAAACAAGTAACCCAATTAAGAAACTGGGGTACAGCCCCATAGGAGGAACAACATTATTAACCAACCAGTACCCCCAGAGCTCTGATGGACTAAACCACCAACCAAACAGTACACATGGAGGGACCCATGGATCCAGCTGCATATATAGCAGAGGATGGACTTGTCAGTCATCGATGGGAGGAGAGGCTTGCTCCCATGAAGGCTCTATGCCCTAGTGTAGAGGAATGTCAGGGCCAGGTAGCAAGAATGGATGGATTGGTAAGCAGAGGGAGGGGGAGGGGAGAGGAGTTTTCAAAGGGGAAACCAGGAAAAAGAAGAACATTTGAAATGTAAATGAAGAAAATGTCTAATAAAACAAGAAGAAGAAACTGTGGTACAAATTTAAACAAAATTCTCAGAACACAAAACTGAGATATCTCAGAAACAATGTGTTTAAATTTTTTTAACTCAGAAACTACAATTCGAATCTACTTTTAGATTCCATCTTACATCTGTGAGAATGGCTAAGATCAAACAAACAAGTGGCATTTCATGTAGGATAGAATGTGGAGCAAGTGCAATATTCATGCATTGATGATGGGACTGTAAACTATGGGAAATTGGTGTGGAATTTCCTCAGGAAGGTGGGAATCAATCTACCTCAATTTTCAACTATACAACTCTTTGGCATGTACCCTAATTCCATTTCATTCTATCACAGGAATATTTTCTCACTTAAGTTCATTGCTGTTCTGTTCATAATGGCCAGGAATTGAAAATTATCTAGATTGCCTAGAAGAGAACAATGGATAAAGATAATATGTTACCTTTACACAGTGGAGTATCACTCAGCAATCTAAATAATGAAATTCGGAGGGAAGACATGGAACTAAAACAAACAAACAAACAAACAAACAAAACAACCAAAAAATATCTTCCTGGGTGAGATATCCAGGAACCAGAAAGACAAAGGTAATATGTATTAGTTTATACATAAATATTAGATGTTACAACAATCCTAGCCAAAATACAATCCATAGAAATACAGAGGTTAGAAATAGAATAAGAAACTGGATACATTGAATAGGTAGATGTACAGATCTTCTTAGGGAAAGGAAACAGAGGAGAGAATATAGATTGATTCAGAGAGGGGAAATGAATCAGGTGGTTGAAATGAGGAGGGTGTGGGAAGATGGTGATGAGGGAGGGAATACAGGGAGAAATAGAAGAGATAGCCAAAGCTAAGGGCCATTTAGAGGTAATATGGATACCTAATACAATATAATCTTCCACTAATATATACATATATGAAGGCAATCTAAATGAATTCACCAAAAGTATAAGGGCCACAGATATCTAGCTTGTCATCTCTAGTCACCAAATGAAATTTAATATACACATATATTACAAGATTCCAGTTTAATGCTCTTATGGATTTTTTGAGTGTATGAGGAAGTTTGTTCATTGTGCCTCTGTTTTCCTCTTTTATGTCTGTTTTGGCCAATTACGATGTGTTGGCTTTTGTTTTATTGTATCATATTTATTTTATTCTACTTTATTATTATTATCCTACTATGCATTATTATTATTAAATATTATTGCATAGAAACATTTAATTTTCTAATTATAGAGAGAAAGTGTGTGGACCCTGAAGGAAGAGATCATGAGGAGGAGCTGGGGGGAATCAAAGGATGAGACACCATAATCAAATTATATTAATGAGAAAAAACCAGTTTGTAATAAAATAATAAATGAAAGAAATACAGGAAGAAAGAAATGAAAGTGTCAAGAAGGACAAAAAAGACAAAGACAGAAAAAAATGAAGAAAGAAGGGAAGGAAGAAAGAAATGAGGAAATACTGTCCATGATACACTTACTTATATATGCATATTTCTCTTTTAATGATTGCAGACGCAGTATACACCTTAATAGTCTAAGCATGCTGTTTCACTTTTTAAATCGTTTTTACTAGTAATCAACACATGGTAATTTCACATATCTGCTTTTTTTTTTTTTAATTAGGTATTTTCTTTATTTACATGTACATTTTCCCTTTCCCATCTTCCCCTCCAAAACAAACAAACAAACAAACAAACAAAAGCAAGAACAAACTCCTTTTGCCTCCCCCTTCCCCATGCCTGCCACCCCACCCTCTCCCACTTATTGGCCCTGGCATTCCCCTACACTGGGGCACAAAACCTTCACAAGGCCGAGGTCCTTTACTCATATTGATGATCGAATTTGCAATCCTCTACTATATACCTGCTTCCAGTACATTCAATCCCACCCTGTATAGTCCTTGATTGGTGGTTGGGTCCCTGGGAGCTCTGAGGGTACTAGTTAGTAATTGTTGTTCGTCCTAAGGGGCTGCAAACCCTTCAGCTCCATAGAACCTTTCTCTAACTCCTTCATTGGGGACCGTGTACTCAGTTCAATGAATGGCTGTGAGCCTCTACATCTGTATTAGTCAGGTATTGTCAGAGCCTCTTAGGAGATAGCTATATGCTTGTCCTTCCTTCCGTCTCTGCTCCATAGTTAATCTCTGCCACTCCTTCTGT
>JADRCD010203354.1:0-14177 GCA_019843815.1 Montemys delectorum
TAAGAGCTAAAGATCAATTCCTTTTTGTCAGATTCATTAGGGGGAAATTCTATAAATTAGTACTACATTGAGATTTTCACCCTTTAATGTGAAAAAAAACAAAAACCCAACAACTCTGCATCAGACCATCGCCTTCACAGCACATTAGAAAAGAATTGAGCCTCATGTGGTGCCTCAGACAGGAGGTGTGAGTGGAAGTGAGGCAGGAGGACAGGTGGGTAGTATAGACCACCCTCAGTGCTCTCACAGGCCGCATCTGAAATGGCTACTTGTGTTAGACAACCCACACAAACTCAGCATTGCCTAAAAAAATGCAAATAACTAAACAAAATTTGGGCCACTAAAATACACATATGCATGCAGTCACACACACATACACACATTTTTAAAGGGGCTTACAGCAAAATTAACACAACATTCTATTCCCAGAGTATGCACAACCAAATCCCACCTATCAGTACAGTGGCGTATTCCACATTTTCAATCCCGTGGAAATGTAATCACACTTTCAACAACAAACTTTTTTTCACGAGCAGAAACAAGTAAGCATGTAAAATAAACCCATCTGCTCCAACACAATTCTCCTGCACATACATACGCAAGCAGCACTGAAGTACAGCCAGCCAGCTAGCTCCTGGTTCCTGCCATTGGAAGACTGGAAAGCGGATGGAAATCCAGCTCCTAAAGCTTAGTGAGCAGGCCCCACCCAAGTGGACCCTGCTGGAGAAGGGCATGCTCAGTGGAAAAGCTCAGCTTGCTTCCAAGTCACTTCATTCCTCAGCTAGAAACTTGATGTGGCCCAAAGTGCTTCCTGCTGCCTGCCCTATGCAGTTAACTACATAAACACTGTTTCGGTGATCAAAACTGCAATTCTGAAACTGCAATTTTCATGATTCAACCATTACTAAAAACGCCTTTCTCATTTAGTTAGGTTTTTTTACACTTTATTTATTTACTTAGAGAGGGAAGGAGAGAGGGGAAGAGAGGAGGGGGAGAGAGACAGAGACATGGAGAGATGGAGAGACAGAGAGACAGAGAACAACTTCTGCAAGTCAGTCCTTGTCTCATATGGGTCTGGAAATCAAACTCCGGTCATCAGGCGTGGCAACAGGCATCTTACTCACTGAGCCAGCTCATAGGTCCCCTCAGTTTTATGGTAGTAATTTCTGTTCCCCTCAAGAGCTCTAACATCAGGCACGAGGAACTCTTTTGAGCTGTTAAGGCTACCTGAGAAATTTCCAGAGCATCCTAAGTTACTGCTGCCGCCTTTGGTGGCCCCCAAAGGTGGAAGTAAATCTGTATTGGTGGTACACTTCAGATACGGGGCCCAGAGGGCTTATATGTCAGACATAGCAAGGTCTTCAATGGTTGAAAAGACTATTTTTCAATCATAAGGAAAAATGTTTAGATATTTCAATAAATAAGATTTCATTTTACCAAATGGTCAAGAAAAAATGTGTCCTTCATGAGAAGACTTATTCAAGGTTAACTTTTTATAGCAGCCTCAAAAAGACTCTTCTGTCAAACTACACAAATGTAAACTCTAATGTTGTTCTATATAATGAAAGCAGGCTATTCCCAGTTTTCATTGCACCATCAAAAGAGCAATTTGCTGAGATTATCAGTAGAACCCATTTTATTTAATTCAAAGTATCATCCTGTATTCATAATTTTAATTATAAACCTATTTTAAACTTCCTTACACTTATTTATTCTGTCTCTTAGAAGTGTGTACAAGTATGCACACCACGGGGAGTGTGAAGGTCTGAGGAAACTCTCAGGAGCTAGTTCTCTCTCCATACTGAACTTAGGTCTGCAGACCTGCCAAAAAGCGTCTTACCCACTGAGCATGTCACAAGCCTTTAAAACACATTTTTAATAAGTACTGGTCATACAAGTGTATTCCAGACTTTTTCTGTAGAATAGAGAAACCCAGCAGCCACTGACTACAGCAAGAACACCAGTGCCCCAGGCGTCAGCCAGCAGGATTCTGAGCTCCAGCTCAGACCTCTACCACATCAGCGAGCCTTTCTTTTCTTTACCCTAGCTGTAGGGTCAGAAACGTGTCCCGCCCTAAGGTCTGTGCTTTGTGCGCGGAGGCTCTGGGATATAACAAACTTAGACCGAAAGCCCGTGGAAACCCCGGGAAGCTCACCCCCACCCAGCTGAAATCCAGATGAGGTCTTACTAGGAATGCGGCTGCCCATTCCAACGTGCAGCCTCCAGGACTGTGAGAAAGCGAGTGAGTGCCTGACGGTTCAGCCGGGCAGTATGTGGTGGTTAGTGACATCAGCCTGACTCCTCACAACCATGGAAGTCAGCGCTACTGCTCAGCTTCTGAAACTTCAAACCCAAGATCCCATTCACGAGACATGTGAACCCCATAGCTGGAGAGACGGAGAGAACTAAGTAGCGGCACAACGTTTGTGGCACTAGGACTTGCAAATACAACCCAAAGATATTAAATGTGCTCCTGCGCTCATGCATCAGCACACAGGAAAGCAAAAAGTACACTTCAGTCTGCCCCAAAGCACGAGACTTTCCACCTCTATTATCAATTTTAACATCTTTGGTTTCTAAACTATTAAACTGAATCCAGTTATGAAACACCTTGGAAGTTTAGCCACTAGATTGCTGGCAGAGAATTCTATAAGTGTTCAATTCCATGTAAACTACTGGTTCTGAAAATATTTTAAACAATTCAAAGTCTACAAGCTGAAACACAGCTTGCATTTTGTTACAGACACTTGTATGTCTTATGCATCTATGGAAAAATATCTTTAAACTCTGTTTTTAATGCTGGATCATCACTATCATAAAACTGAAATAAGAAAGTTTATCCTTAAAATGTGGTTTATATAACTAGTCAAAAGAACTGTTTGCTAGGGTGGAAAACAGTACCCTTTATTTGTGTACAAGAGTCTAAAGAGATTTTACTATTAAACCCAGGGTAACTTATTTTTTTTAAAACTGTTTTCCAGCAGAGAGAGAGAGAGAGAGAGAGAGAAAGAGGTGAGAGGGGGAGAGGGAGGGGGAGAGAGAGGAGACAAGGTGTAGAGTCCAAGTGCTGTGACGATGCCGACAATCCCTGAAGTCCTGAGGCTGCAGCAAGCCCCCTGTGAATCTGAGATGACACAGGTTACAACAAGCAAGGCTGGGGCGGGGGGGAGGGGGGACACGCAGAGGACTCGATAACCTGGCAGTCAGCTCAAAACTCCAAACCCTGAAGAGTGCAAACTCAGTGCAAAAAAGTTCCAGGTATCATGAGAGGACCAGGGGACAGCAGAGTTCTTTAGGGGAATCTCTACTCTGTGCATCTTCCTTTAAGAAGTGACCATCACCTACCGAACCAGGGGAAATGTGACAACACAATTTCCTAGCAGAGCCCTAAACCCCATGGAAAGCCCCACCCTACCCTAAATAAGCCCCTCCCCCTCTCTCCCCCCTCCTTCCCCCTCTCTTTCTCTTTCTCTCTCTCTCTCTTCTAAGACAATTGAGCTGACTAGGACACAGCATTCCCACCCACCCACCATCATGCGAAACTGTACACCTCCACCCCCACCCCCTACCCCCCCACCCCACCATGGATGAGTTTCCTGTCTCATTAAATGGATGTTCATTTTCTAAAACACTGTTGTGTCTTAAGACAGCTGCTATTGGTCCGTTGATCTGGGGTCAACAAAAGACAGAGGCAGGAAAGGGAGAACACCTGTGGTCCCAGGAGTTCCTGGGCTCCAATGTGCACATTGTCTTTGGACCACACAGCATCCTTCAGTTTCTCGGCTCTGAATATAGACTGATCCACAGATGAGTCATCTGCACACTTTTTGCTTAACCTGAGGCCTGGCAACATTATACACACATGTTCAACTGTATTTCTTAAAATGTATTTCTTAATATTTCCTACTGATGTGCAGGAAAAAAATGCACAATATGGCTCTTTCAAAGGATAAGGAAACAAAGTGGGAGGCAAGTACAAGGGAAAGAAGAAAGCAATAAGGGGTATGGGGCTATAGCTCTGTGGAAGAGAGCTTTCTTAACATGCATAGGGATCCATGTTCCATTCCCAAGCGCACGCGCACACGCACTCACACACACACACACACACACACACACACACACATACACACACAGCTCAAAATAAGATGGTGGTTCAAATTTCCTAATTAAGAAGTTACTGCTTTGAAAATATCAAAAAGTATTCTGACAAAGCTGTTAACACGCAGTCTTAAGAAAAAGAAAGACTATAGCATAAGAAGTGTACAATCGGACTAATGTCAAAATTAAGGCGCCTGTTTCCCACTGTGCTCTGTGACTGTCAGAAGCCAACAGAGTAACTGTTAGGGACCTTAATCTGCTCTGCTGAAGGCACTGTGGACAGAATCTAGACTTGGAAGATCCCTCGAGTCTACAGAATGAAAGATAATGAGCTGAGTAAGGAGGCTGCTGGGAGCGGAGAACAGACTGGTGCTCTCAACGCTAGGGAAGCAGAGAGGGCTGACTTTCTAAGCTTGGCAGTTCAGTTAAACCTATTAGTTACTGTAACTCTCCTGCAGCTTTCTGTTTGCTTTGGCTTTCAAATACTGCCCTTGGAGGACATGACCCCTACACCACTTGGAGGACATGACCCCTACACCACTTGGAGGACATGACCCCTAACACCACTTGGAGGACATGACCCCTAACAGAACCCCACTCTGATTTGCCCTGGGGTCTGATGAAGCCCACTGGGAAAGAGTTCTCCCAGTCAACAGGGCCTAAAAGTTTTATTTGAAATGCTTCAGAAGCATCTGCTCAACTCCTTCTTGACATCAGACCAGATACAGGGAGTTTAAACTACGGCAGGAGAAGGGCACATAGACAAATCACTAGAGCACACGTGCTAGGAGATGTAGGTACAGGAAAGATGCAGAAGTGGCCAACTCCCTGGGGGCGCGCTCTGCAGTGAACAGGTGGTACTGTTAGGTAGTAACAATGCCCAGGTTGACTTAAAGATGAACAAGCAAAGTAAAATTAAACTGTTTACCATAAAGAATGGCACAAAGAGCAAAACCACGGGCCACTGTGCAATATACTCTCCAGTACAATGCAGCAAAATGGGATTTTACAGAATCAGAGTCAAAAGTGGCCTCAGTGTCCACGTACCTTGTCACATCCCTGAACAGATGGGGAGCCTGAAGGCCCACACTAGGGCACTGTCTGGACTGCAGAGTGAATCAGCAGCAGATCTAACCAAGATACATATCAGACTCTGATGCATACTCCCGACTCATTGCCCTGCCTGGCTGAAGAAGGAAAAGGAAGAGAAACTACAGGAAAGAAACTAGAAATGAGGCTCTTTATTGTAACCTAATGCCACGAAAGAAACAAACAAACAAAAGAAAGACCCACGGCTCCAATACAAGAAGTGCAGACCTAAAGCACTTCTCAGCCTGCCCTAACGTCTGCACTTACTCCCAAGGACGGCTACAAAAGGACCCCTGCTAAAACTTATCTTTTCAGGTTAAAGAGGTGGCTAGTGGCCAGAAGCACTTACCACGCCTGTAGAGAACTGGGGTCCATTCCCAGTCTACAGGGCAGCTTACAGTTGTAACTCCAGCTCAGGGGGCCCAGCACCTTTTCCTCGGGCACTTGCATACACGCAGGCAAACACTCCTACCTCCTTACTTCACCTGGTAGGACATTAAACCTACACTCAACCCATTTAAATAGCATTCTCATGCTGCTCTTTAGCTAAGTCTACAGAGTGAAGGTATCAGCCACTAAAGTCTTTAACAGGGCTGGTGTTAATAAAAAGTGACCACAGCAGCTGCCAGTGAAGTGCCAGCACTACCGGAATGCAGGAGACTATTAATCAAAAGCCTTCAATGAGCAGAATAGCCAGCAGTTTTTGTCTGGCTGACGGCATCCTATATGAATTCAATTTTTAAAAAGAAAAGATATTAAGATAAAATAATCTGCCTAACCAAACTGATTTGTGTTTTTTTTTCTCAATATGCAAAAATGAAAACTATTTCTCCAACCTAATCCACGTCCTATAGTTTCCCTTCAAATCTTCCCTCATCTGGCTTTTAAAACAACCATCACTGGGGATGGAAGATGCCAAGAAGGGAGGGAGACCTGAGTTTGGGCCCACAGCATCCACACAGAGCTGGTCTCAGTGCAGTGCATCTGTGGGGGAGGGCCAAGGGGAAGATGGGCAGCGCCTTGAAGCTCACTGACAAACCAGCCTCACCCACCAATAAGCCCCAGCCTCAGAGAGCTTGACAAACAATGTAGACAGCAACGGAGAAAGACATCCAATGACTTCACCCAGTCACACAGAGCACAGAGATGTTCCCCACCCATTTTTTCTTCAAAAAAAAAAAAAAAAAAAAAAGCTACCATTAACATAATATGGTCCAGTGGGTGACAGTGCTTGCTACCCAGCCTGGCAACCTAAATTCAACGCCTGAGACTCATGCAGCTGAGGATGGAGCAGCTCCCAAAAGTCCTCAGACCTTCGCACTCATTCCTGTCCCGCGCACAATGTAACAAGTTGTGAGACACAAAGCAGTTACACGAAGCTGAACACGATTGCTTCTATTAGAAAACATGAAGGTGCAACCTGATGGGCAGTGCCTGGCCTTCAGTCCAGCACAACCTGGGGAGGTACACCTCAAGCTCAGTCTACCTCTGGCATTTCTGCTTGGTACTTCTGGAGAGCAGCAGGCTCCCAACCGCAGCTTTACTAGCATCCTAGCAGGAACTAGACTTCTACAACCTGAATTGCAGAAGACACCCGTAACCCTGAGTAAAAACAAACTCAACACAAGTGCCCCTTAGCTCAACACAACACAACTGTGTGCCAGCAAGCCTGTACATCATCACTGCTTTTGTCAATGAGATCTTGATTTTGGTTCTGAGACTACAGACCTCTAAGGAAAGTGGCTCCTGGCAGTGGGAGAGGAGGGCTGGAACGGGTAACCGTAAGCACAATAAGGGAATCCAACAGTAACTGACTGATGGGTCCCAAGGTGACCTTGAAGGATAAGAAGGAGCTTCTTGGACAGACAGTAAGTGGGCGTAAGTACATTCCAGATTGTGGGAACAGTGGGGGATAGCCCAGGATCATTTAAGATAAGTATGCTGTAGAGAACAGGGAGTACCTCATCTGCCTGGAACATGGGGTGGGGAGTGGAGATGGAAAACGGAAGCGACAGCCAAACAATGCATGGTCAGTCCTGAACTCAGAAGTTCTCACTCAGCCCAGTAGGTGATGGAAAATACTATTAACTTTGTATCTCTGGAAGACTGCTCTGGCAGTCATTGGAGAACAAGTGATACAATGAAAGGAAGCCGATAAAAGATTGCCCCGTGATTCCTGAGGATTTCAAACAAAGAGGTGGGTGTGGAAGTGTTTGCATAGGAAGGTGGAGGGAAGGAGAGCAGAGTTCCTAGGTTGCTTGAAGTCAAAAGCCAGATAGGAGTACCACTGGCCTAGAGAAACTTCCGAGGAGGCCAGAAATAAGAACAAAGGAATCAAAGCTACAAGGATGGTCCTTTAGACTTAAGTGTCTATACAACACTCAACTGAAGAATGAAGGCTGGGTGGTGATGGAATGACAGAGGCTCCCACTGCTAGGTCAGGTAGTGTCAGAGGGGACGGAGCCCCGGGGGCGGGGGGGGGGGGGGGGTAGGCAAAGTGGGTAAGGAAGACATTCCCAATGAATTTTGAAGGAACTTCAAGGAACAGTATGAGATGCCAAGAAAGGAGCCATCCAAATTCGGGGAGGCATCCAGACACACACAGGAAGACAGCTGCAGGGACCCACAAAGGTTAAGGGGTGCTAAGGGAGTGTGGTGCAGGAGGGAGAGGAAAGCAGGCCCCAGAAGCTCTGACTGCCTGGCACTGAGTGGGCAGGGAAGCTGTAACTACCACACACCTTACAGAGGGGAGGATGGCACAGGCTCCACTTACTTACCCTTAAAGCAACCAAGTGTTGGAAGAGGGCAGACTCTCTTCTAAAGAGTGACAGCCTCCCAGAATGCACATCATCAAGCAGGAAGCACACAACCCCTCGGGCGAAACAATTTCAGAGAGAAGGGACTGTTCCCTTCGGCTTTTCAACTTCTCAATGTTTGGAATTTCCTGTGTAATCTTTCATCTTTTGATATATAAACTTGATCTATAAAACAGAACTTAGTAAACTATCAAGAGGAACACAACCAAATGAGTGTCAATGTACCTATAAGATGTATGAAGGCAGACATCTGAAAAACTCACCTCTAAAGCTGAAGAGGTTAAGGAGGGCAGCTTGTTCTCATCACAGTGTTCTCCAAGGGCCCGACTAAATGTATTTCACAAGACAGAAAAACTACAATTGTAATTCTTATTCTGAAACTGTGAGGCCTGAGTCTAATAAAAGCTCAGTTCACAAAATAAACCAATGAAGACCACTAGCACCAACAGGACCCCATAAGAACATGTGAGGCTATGAAACAGTACTCCTTTTATAGAGTTGAACCCTTTCCAAGGTGGGCTTTAAGATGTTCTGACAGTGCACACAAATACTATCTCTGGACCAGAATCAAAACAGCACAGCTGTGAGACATCTTCCCCTGCTGTTGTAAGGCACTGGGTCGCAGCCCCTCCCTTCCAGAGAGAATCTATAAAAGCCAGAAGCAGGACTAGTTTCCCCTGCAAACCGCTTAGGGGAACTTCACTCTCCTGATCCAAACCTTAGGGGGAAAAGTAATATACATAATGTAGTTGCTTTAATTTATAATGGAAAACATGAAAATCTGAGAAAAATCCCCATCTGAACCAAAACTAGTCGTAAGTAGATGAACATACATCTCTACAAGTTACAGCCCACCACCATCACCTCAAACAGGAAATTTGGATCTACAATGGCAGAGTTTTTTTCAAACTTCTAAGTAGTAGTAATAATAAACAAATTAAATAATTTGTATTCATATTAATAATATTTATTTGAACTTCATATTTATGGTATGTGGCTATTTCATGACAACTAAGACTAAGAAAAAGCTGTCTTAAAACCAGTGAAGTGATACCAAGACAGACTCTAGCAGCCCGATGGGCACCTCCTGACACTGCCACTCCCACAACCACAACACCTTCTCCTACTCAAAGACTTCATCTCCAGGCAAGAGAAAAATCAACACCTACGTCTCAACAACCAAAAATAAAATCACAAATTTCACTACACAGATTTCAAAACCTCTGATTTAGATAAGCACCAGGTGCAGTTAACCACAGCGTGAGCGTCTTCAGAAGTTAAAGACAGAGAACATAAAACTGTCTGACTTCTCTGACAGTAATCATTCTGAACAACAACAACAATAGCCACAATAGGAGATAAGCAGCTGTCAACAGAGGGGCTTGGAATGTTACCTGCAACTATCAAAACACTGAAGGACAGCTTGTGCCAACACACAAATAATCCCTCATCTAAACCCAAAAGCTTAGTGACTTGGAACCTGGTTTCCCACACTTGCAGATCTGTGCTGGTGCCATTTTTTAAAGTAAACACAGCATTTGACTCACCATGGTGACCCTGTCTGCTCAGGAGCAAGCGTTCCCAAATCACAAGCATCCTCACTTCTATTTCAGGGAGATTTCCTATCTATGATGCTAGCAGACAGGGCCAGAAGAAAGGCCAGCTGGGGTTCCAGAGCAGCAAGCTGGGAATGGGCAGCTAGAGGGAGCACACAAGCTGCTCCCCACTGTAAGGGTTTGAACTCTAGTGCCCACCCAGGACAGACGATCTCTGCGAACAAAAACACAAGTCCAAACCTTTCCCATCACCCAAACCACACTTCCTGTTTACCATTTCCCCACGCCATCCCAAGTGAGTTTAAGCCCCAACTTTATGTGTCTTTTTGTATCCTAAGCCAGCACAAGCTTGGATCATACTCTTCTATACAAACTCAGAACATTGCAAAAGATGACCTCACCTGCCCCAAAGGAAAGACATTATAACGCTCTGCTTAAGAAGAACAAAAAGGTTTGTGTACAAACACCACAAACACATATAACAAACATCCCACATGGTCCTGATTTCCAGTGTCCATCTACTGTCTCCTGGAGTGAACTCACAGCTCAGCTCACATTCTTTCTGTAGCTGATATAATCACCAGGTTTCAGGGTGGAGGAGAAAAGGTATTGCAGGCGAGAGTCGTGAGTTGAAGAAATCTGAATGCAACGTTGAAAAACAGAGGTGGGCTCCAAAAAAGAACTATGGGAATAGCCTTAAAAAGTGAAAATCAAGATGACTAAGATGTTCTGGGAGAGAGTGGGTGTGGACTGCAAGCAATGCTTGAGCAGCCACCAGATCTAAGTCACATGCAAAGGTAAGTACTGCAATGCTGTATGCAAAGATGGTTCAACAATGGACAACACATTAATAAAAATGAGAAGGGGTCATCCAGGGTCATTTCCAGACAGGAAAAAAAAAGTATGTCCGAAGTATACCAAACACTGAATGTCAGAGTAGAAGCTACACAGAAAGTTTTCAGAACAAAATGTGTACATAAATCTTCATTATTTTTCTGGATTAAATATAAAACCAAGAGCAACACAGGAAAAGCAAACAGATGAATTGGACCTTGATAAAATTACTGAATTACTGTTAAAGGAAGGCACTCAAGGTGAAGTAAAACAAACTAGTGAACAGCCAGAAATATTTGTGAGCATGCATGTGACAAAGGTCTACACAGAGCACGTGAAAGTGACTCAAAACCTGGGCAAGCCATGAGCAGACATTTCTCACAGTATTTACAAATGGCCAATCACAACACACACACACACACACAAAGTTTGAGATTACTAATCATAAAATCAAACCCACTTTGTTGTTCTTCACACCCACTGGGATAGCTGTTTTAAGAAAAATGAAGATGAAAAACGAGGTTACAAGAAACGTGTCATCGCACATGCGTGTAATCCCAACACTTAGAAGGCTGGGCCTTGAGCCGAAGACCATGCCTGAAAAATGAAGCAAATGTGCACGTGCCTGTGTATGTACACGAGAACGCACATACACAAGGTGCTGATGAGAATCTTGAAAACCCAGAGCCTGATCTCTGCTCATGGCAATAGATAATGGCGGCACAGGCTTGGGGAGTGGAAATGAGCGTTTAGGATGTGCAAGGTTTCTGCTATGCAAGAGCAAAGGTTCCACAACATCACTGGCTGTAGTACAAATACAATGTAGAAAACCGTGTAAAGGTTACACGAATAGAAGGTGGTGTAATAGGCAAAAACAGAAAAGTAAGGGGCAAGATGGGATTTTTTAAAAACTTACAAGAAATTAATCCATGGAACTGTAAATTTATCCACTGATGTCTAAATGGTGGACAAAGAAGTAACTGTAACCTAATCCAGGCCCAGAAGTACATCCTTGAACAAAGGGAAAAAATTAAAATAGGAAAACTCTCCTCAAATTCATATGGAACCACAAAAGTCCCCAAACAGCCCATAATCCTAAGCAAGAGAAACACTGCTGCAGGGCCTGCCATTCCAGCCAGTAAGGTACATGTCAGGGACACAGAAATGAACAATACTGACAGCGGAGCCAAACAGACACACACACACACACACACACACACACACACACACAACCAATGCAGCAAACCTGAAAACCCAAACGTGAGCACACACGTGACTATAGCCATTTACTATTTGACAAAAATGACAAACAACATGTGCTAGAGAATGGCAAGCATGTTCAATGAATGGCTCCGGGAAAACAGGGTGTCCACGTGCACAGTGAGGACATCAGGAAAACAGGATGTCCACGTGCACAGTGAGGACATCAGACTCCAATCTCAACTTGCATGAAAACTACTCCAAGGGGATCAAAGATAGAAGCATGAAACACGAGAACTGCTCAAAGAAACCATGGGCGGCACGTACATGATACAGGTGTAGGAACGGACTTCCTGAGTGGGACTCGGTTTGCCCAAGAATTAAGGCAACAACTGACACATGGGACTTGATAAGACTAGGATGCTTCTCAAGAGGAAGCTCACAGAGACGGAGAGAATCTCTGGTAGCTGTACATCTGATAAGGAATATCCAGAATGAATGAATATAGAGTCATACATATGTTCATACATTCATACATACATACCAATACATATACATGCATACGTACACACACACACACACACACACACACACACACACACGACAAATGACCCATTCAAAAATGGACTTGGGTGCTAAGCAGAGTTCTTAAACAATAAATAAAATTGGCTAAGAAATACCCAAAAACTGTTTATCATCACTAACAACTAGAGAAATGCGTATGGAAACAACTTTGAGGTTCCCTCTTACCCCTGTAAGAATGCCAAGATCAACAAAACAACTCACAACAAATGCTAGAGAAGATGTGGAGAAGGGAAACCCTTATTCACTGTTGGTGGGGTTGCAAACTAGCCCAGATGCTCTGGAAATCAGTTTGAAGAACCCTCAAAAAGCTAAAACTAATCTACCATATGATCAGGCTAGATCATTCCCTGGCACATGCCCAAAGGACTCGATATCCTACCTCACGGATCCTTGCTCTGCCATGTTCACTGAAGTTCTAGTCACAATATCTAGAAGATGGAGACAACCTACATGTCCTCCACCTGACGAATGTTAATGAAAATATGGATCATATACCCCATTGAGAACTAACTATCCAGGTGCAAAGAAAAAAAAATCTGCAGATATATGCAGATATGCAGATAAGGATGTAGTTCACATCCTTAGTCAAGAAAATGTATCTTTGTAATAGACAAGAAGCTTGGACCCTTACAGAACACGGATCACAGTGCAGAGCTATGGACTCCAACCCTGAGTGATTCCATAGCTCCTACCATGTAAGGCCTGCACCTGAGCCTCAGGGCTCATTAAAGAAGAGAAGTGCAAAGGTTCTAAAAAGTCAGGAGAATGGGAATTTTGCTTTGAGATTGTCTTTCAGGACACTCCAGCCTCCATGTCTCGCCAACATGGCAGTCTAAATAGAACCTGAGCTGGAACAACACCAACAAACATGCTAATGCTGAAGTGGAAAAGCCCTGTAAGCCTCAACCCTAGACTAGGAACTACAGGCGACTACAGAGTGCTGAGAGTGGGAGGCACAGTCCTCCCAAGGAAGGACACACCAACTGACTCTCCCACACCAAACAATAAACATATACAAACAATATCTTATGGACTAAGCAGGGTGTGTGTGTGTGTGTGTGTGTGTGTGTATGCACAATAGGGAACAAAGCTATGAATTTGATAGAGAGGAGGTACATGGGAGGGTCTGGAGGGAGGAAAGGGAATGGGTAAATAATATAATCTAAATATTTTTAAAAATTATAATTAAAAAGAAGACAAGATCTACTCAAGCTTAAGCTTGTTAGAATTGTCTTTGGAAGAGCAAAGGAGCTTACGAAAGAAAATAAGGTCTGATCTATATTTTCTCAGGAATTAGAGAAGAGAGTAATAAAGAAGCCTGTTCTGTGTTTCCGTGTTCTAATAAAGCTATTCCTTTGTTTTTCAAGACACCAGAGTTAAGAACACAAGCACTTCCCAATGTTGGATACCAACATTAAAGTCAGCCATGAACGAACTCACCTATGTGAGAACTGTGAAGTAGATAAAGTCAGCAAATATTCAACTAGCAGAATGGTGAGAAGAATGTGGCCAAAGAGATGGGGAGCAGGGGGTGTGGGGGTTGGGGGTTAAATAGCTGAGCAGCAGGGCCTTTCCCTGGAACCATTATCACAGGAGGAACAGTGAGGGAGTGAGGGGACACATTAAACTCTGGATTGGGTATCAATAAAATGGAGAAAACCACAAGTGGAGGTAAACTGAAATCAGAGAATTATTCGATTAACCTGCATAGACAGGAAAAGAGGGGAAAACAGATAGCAATACAAATAGAAAACAAATAGCAAGACAGTGCCCACCCACATTAAAAACTACATGTAATCTAAAGGCACCAGTGAAAAGACAGAAAGTGTTATGTTGAACGAAAAGGCAAGAGCCAACTTCATGCTATGTACTGGAAACAAAAGCCAAGGCTGAGCTGACTCAGGCAAAGCGGAAGCGGTGGTCTCCAGGTAACTGAAGCTGCAGCCACTGAGCCATGGAAATCAGCACCAAGATCAGCTTAGCAGCACAAACAGGTTAC
>JADRCD010203355.1:0-21991 GCA_019843815.1 Montemys delectorum
GACCAAGGACTCACACCCCACAGTAGCGCTGGAACCACCAGGCAGCCTTCCCCTTCCCTCCCTTTTTTTCCCTTCAGCCCCAGGGCTGACTGAGCTGCCCCAGGGGCTCCCAATTCATTCTCAGCTCTTCCACAGTGTCCTGGGATTTCCAGGAGTTAGAACCTATCATCCTTGGCCTCCATGAGACCCAGGGACCACCGGGATTGTCCCTTCTCCACTACCCCTGAGGACTGGGATAGTGGCTCATGACAGCTAGATGCCCACCTAGATGGGTGTGGAGAGTGGGACTCCCACATCCACCTGCCCAGAGTACGGGAGCTCTGGCAGTTTGCAGGTGTACCTACCCTCCCCCCTTTATTTCCCTGCCACCTGGGGGCAGTGCCTGACACACAGATGCTATTTGTATCAATATCTTTAAGCTTTGCACTATCTTATTCAGGGTGAGAATGTCCCTAGAGATATCTGGAGGGAAGATCAGGCACTAGAGTTTTAGAAAATGTCCCATGCCCCAGTGACTACATGGGGTGGGTTCGTGGTATCTGATCCAGGAAAAGAACTCAGCTTCAGTTATCTCAGACATGGTGGTTTGAATTAGGTTGATCCCGTAAGCTCATATGTTTAAATACTTGCTTTTCAGTTGGTGAAACTGTTTTGGAAGGATTGGGATGCGTGTGCGGCCTTATTAGAAGGACTGTGTTACTAGGGGCAGCTTTGATGTTTCAAAATACTGGTACCATTTCTATGTCTCTTTCTCTGCCTTGCGATTGTGTCTTAAAACATTAGCTATTCCTTTGCTGCACCATCATGGAGTCTATCCTACTGAAACAATAAACCGCAAATAAGCTATTATTCTATAAGTTGTCTTGGCCATGGTGTTTTATCCTAGTAATAGAAAAATAGCAAAGACACCATGTCTATACTGACAGACCGGTGGTATCTCCCCAGGCTGTGAGAATCCCAAGCCATATTCTTTCTTCTTTTAGATCTATAATTAATCCCTGAGAATATAGCTTGGTCTCACTACAAATTAGAAAATAAAAAGTTCTGACCCGGGGTTGGGCAGCAGGCTCAGGAGGTAAAAACATTGGCTGCTCTTCTACAGGACCAAGGGCCAAGTCCAAGCACATGACGGATTACAGCCATCTGTAACTTCAACGGCAGGCAGGAGACCTGACACAGTCTTCCGGGTGGCAGACGTGCAGATGGTACACAGACGTACACACAAGCAAAGTGTTCATACACACAAAATAAAAAATTAGAACGTTTAATGAGCTTTAACTTGAGGGGGCACTGTGGCAGGTGTTTCCCTCTCTGCTGTGTTGCTCATAAGATAGAAGTCTCAAATCTACGTGATAAACCTTTGCTTTTTCTCTTTATATCACTGAGCCTTTCTTATATTTCAAGTAGATAGAGGTGTAGGCTTTGTACATCATGGGTCTTCATAATCTGGTTGCACCTTGATCTAGCTTAACTGAGTCACCTCTATTCATTGTAATTATTTTCATGTAATTTTGTAGTTTTGTGTCAATTTGTATCCTAAGAAAAAACTGAGTAATAAAATGTGTGACCATTTCAGATTTGTACATTTGTCAAAAATGCCACTCCTCCCCATCCCTCTATTTCCTTGCTGTATGCAAATGTTTCCTCAATATGCAAATGTATCTGCTATATGCAAAGGTCTCTAATTTTCCCCACTTCCACTTTAATCACTCATGAGTCCTGTTGTCTTCTCCAGTTCTTCCCTTAATTTGTTTTCTTCTCATGGGTACTTCTGCAGTAACTTGGCCTCTAATGACATATACTTTTACCTGCAAACACACATCTAGCAATTAGAATCTAAGATGTATATAGGACAGATGTACATAGGATGTGGTATGTATGTATCATTTTCAGACTAGCCTGATGCCTAATATAGTGTTCATGTTTCCAATCATTTTCCTGAAAATTTCATTCTTTTAACAAGTAAATAAAATTCCACTGCACTTACATACACACACATTCTCATTATCAGTTCATCTATCGATGGATGAGCCATACATTAGTTACTTTTCTATTTGCTGTGATAAAACACCAACCAAGACCACTTATATTAGAAAGCATTTAATTGGGCTCAGGGTTCCAGAGGGCTAGAGCCCACGGTGGCACCAGGACTCCTGAGTTCACATCTCGAACCACAAGCAGGAGGCAGAGAGCATGCCAGGAATGGCATGAATCTTTTTCTCTTAGTTCAGGTTTTAAGGCTGTGAAGAAACACCATGACCACGGCATCTCTTACAAAGGGAAGCATTTAATTAGGGCTAGCTTACAGTTTCAGGGGGTTAGTCCATTATCATAAGGGTGAGAAGCCTGCAGACAGACATGGCGCTGGACCAGGAGCTGAGAGTTTTATAGGAAACTATCTACCACATTGGTATACCTTGAGCATATATGATCTCAAAGCCCTGCCTCCATAATAACACACTTCTTCCAACAAGGCTACACCCCCTAATAGTGCCACCCCCCCCATGGCCAAGCATACGAAATCTTGAATCTGTGAGGGCCATGCCTATTCAAACTATCACACTTTTGAAACATTGAAGCCTGCCTCCAATAACTCACCGCCAACAAGGCCACACCTCTTAATCCTTCCCAAACAACTCTGCCAACTAGGTCCCGTGGGACCATTTTTATTCGTACTATCACGGCGTATTCCATCTCCTTGCTATTGTGGAAAGAACAGCAATAGACACTGGTGCCCAGGAATCTATGAAGTAGCATGTAGACTCCTTTTGGTACAAACCCAAGAGTGGTATCAGTGGATGTCTTAGTTAGCGGTTCTGCTCCTGTGATAAAGACCATGACCAAAAGCCATCTGGGGAGGAAAAGCTTTATTTTATCTTGTACACCTATCACTGAGGGAAGCAAAAGTATGAACTCAATGCAGAAACCTGAAGGCTATACATGCTGCTTACTGGCTTGCTCCTCATGTCCTGCTCCACCCCTTTTCTTATACCACAAGGACCACCTGCCCATGGGTTAAACCATTCATTCATTGCAGTGTACTGGGCCTGCCAAGCACACATCAATCATTAATCAAGAAAATGCCCTAGACTTGCCATGAGCAATCTTTGTTGGAAGCATTTCCTTAAGTGGTGGTTCTCTTCCATGACAATTCTAACTTTCAAGATAATCCCAAATCCTGTCAACCTGACAGAAAAACCAACCAGGACACTGGATCATGTGGTAGTTCTATTGTTAGTTTTTGAGGAAGCTCTACAAGTCTGTACCCCCACCTGCAGTAGATAAGGCTCTGCTTCCCTATATCCTCCCGATCATTTGCTGTCATTTCTTTTTTGATGGTATGTTGAGAGCATAGCATAAAGGTCCCGTGCCCACAGATCTTCAGAGAAACCAGGAATGTTAAGCACAGAGATTGTCTTTCCAATGGGAAAGATGTTTTTACAAGCTGGGACTTGGAAGTGATGAACAGCCTAGCGACTGGCCCACATTATCTGTTGAGCCAGGCCATATCAAGCTTCTACAAGCAGAACTGGAGATGGCTTGTAATCTAAATGACATTGATAGCCAGGGCCTTCCCAAGCTTCCCCAACCAGGACCAGAGATACCTAATAGTCTAAATGACCCTTACATGTAAACCTAGAGGCTCCCCCAAGCTCCCCCAACCAGGACCAGAGGTAGCTAATAGCCCAGTAACCTCTATGCTGTCTGTATGAGGAAGACCAGGCCAGAGCTGTCCCTAGGCCCTTAAGCTACCCAGGTAGCCTATTTCTAGAACCCCCTTCTTGGAGGAAATGACATGGACCCTGAGTCAAGTTTTGATGTAATTATGCTTGCTTGTGTACCAGAGATTGTATTACACCAGGAATTTTTTTTCCCAAATTGTACTGTGTTTAAATGTGTTAGGAATCAATTTCCTGAGATCAGATTGTTTAAAAGCCTTGATCCGGGTTGATGAAGTCAATCTGAACTGAGTTTCGGTCTCCTATCTTTGCTGTTTACTGCCAGGACACTTGCTGAAACCCCCTCCGTGCTGGCCATGAGGGTTAGTTTTGTTTCAGTTTGACACTAGCTAGAATCATTTATATCTTAGTTTGTGTTTTATTACTGTGAAGAGGCACCAGTGACCATGGAAACTCTTATAAAGAAAAACGTTTAATTGAGGCTAGCTTACAGTTTCAGAACTTTGGTCCATTGTTATTATTATTATGGTGGGAAGCATGGCAGATGCACAAGATATGATTCTGGAGAAGTAGCTGAGAGTTCTCTATCTTGGGGCAGCCAGCAGAAGGAGACTGTGTGTCATATTGAGTAGAGCTTAAGCATAGGAGACCACAAAGACCACCCCACAGTGACACACTTCCTCCAACAAGGCCATACCTCCTAATAATGCCATTTCCTATGGGCCAAGCATTCACAAACAAGTCTATAGGGGCCATATTTATTCGAACCACCATAATTTGGAGCAAAAACCTCAGTTAAGAGAGTGTTCCAAACTAGCTGATCTGTTAGTAAGCCTGTGAGGCATTTTCTCGATCGATGTTTGGGAAGGCTCAGGTAGGTGACTTTGGGCAGTGGCATCCCTCAGCTGGTGGTCCTGGGTGCTACCAGAAAATAAACAGAGAAAGCCTTGAAGAAAAAGCAAGCCAGTTAACGGCACTCTTCTATGGCCTCTGCCTCATTTTCTACCTCCAAGTTTCTGACCTGACTTCCCTCAGTAATGGAATTATAAGTTATAAAGCAAAACCAAACAAACACAAGGAAAAATGTTGGAGTGTTGTTTATGCACCGCGTGAAGATGTGTCTCTGTCCTTCCTTGCCTGTCTAAGGCACCTTCTGATTGATTAAATAAAGAGCTGAATAGCCTAAGCTGAGCAGGAGAGGAAAAGGCAGGACTTCATGCCCCTAGAGTGAGAGATGCACTCAGGTAAAAGGAGAGGAATCACCCTCAGGACGGGAATGAAAAAGGAGGAGCCCAAGCAGGTAAAGGGCCATGTGACTGGGAAGTAGGCCAGACCCGCAGAGTTGCCTTAGAATAGTTCGGAACTGGCCCAGCTTAGTGCCTGAAGCTTTTAATAAATATACCAGGTCTCTGTGTCATAAAACCCGCGTGTCTACATTTGGCATCCGGTGTCTGGCACAGAATCCAAGCTTAGACCAAAGATTCAGGTATTAGAAAATGTCCTGGGTGGACGGTGGAAGAAAAAACGTTTCGTAAGCCACCACTGCTTCTCAGAGCGAAACCTGCGGGCAAAACGGAGCAAACAGAGGTTGAGGCCTCATAGCCAGGTGGAGCCTGAGGCGAGAGTGGTCAGCGGAAGCTGCTGCTGATCACTATCTCCAAATCGGAGGATGGGGCTGTGTGGTCGTGGAGTGCAGGAAGCCAGGATCCTGAAGCCCTGAACACAGACAGAGGAGCCTCTGAGCACATACAGTAACTAGTAATCGTTAAAAGTAAGAGTTGACATAAACTTAGATACAGAGATAAATATATAGTTCAGAAACAGAAAGAGAAATAAAGTCTTCAAAGGAAGGATAGAGAAAGAGAAATAACATCTTCAAAGAAAGAAGAAAAATAAGTCTCCAAAGGAAGGAGAAAGAAAATAAGTAAAAATGTTCTATATATGTGCTCAATAAAGTAAAGTCTCCATAGAAAGGAAAGAGGACGAGATATTTAAAAAGAAAGCATCTTCCATGTTAAAAACACTATCGACGAGGATATTTGGACCCTATATAGTTTTGTTACAATTATAAGCATACAAATCATATTTGTAATGAATATATATGTGTATATATATACATATACATTTAAGAGAGATCAGAATAAAGCAGAATACAGCAGACTCAAAGAAGGAAAAGACTGAAAAATCAGATGCTAGAGTGGAGGTGATAGAAAAGATATTGAAAACTGATTCAGAATAAAGGAGCGTCAGAGGAATCCAATCGAAAGCCTATATCGCCACCTTGTGACCAGATTGCAGAATGGCAGCCTATTACATTCCTAGATAGAAACAAACATAGGCTGAATTTAAGAACACAGATTCTGTTTAATAATGCTACCTTAGAGCAATGTCATACAATAGATTGTGCATTACATTTTGTAGAATGTGTACAACTAAGATATGTACATATGTTAATATACCGTACAATTGATACTAAAGATTTTGATATGTCTCTGCCTTGAGTTCTGAAGAGGCTGATTCTGAGACTGTATATTTGTTAGAGGCGATGGCTATCTTAGAGATGCCCTTACACACTGAAGATGACGGTGGCCTAGTATATGTACCCATGAGAACACAACAATATTTTAGGCATTGTGGTTTGACCCATGCTACTGGCATATCTCACAGTCCTGCAGGATAATCAACAGGCCTTTACAGGAAATGCTCTCAAATCGAAAAGGGGATATAAAGACACCCAGAGATAGATTAAGCAATGTTTTTATTGACTTTAAATTTTGTAAACGACAATAAGAGAGAGAATGCAGGTGCTGAAATGATTGTTAGAAAGGACTACTGAGTTAAACCAGCCTGCGAATGTGATAACCTCAGAATGGAAGGCAGGAAATGTGTTGTGTTGGGGAAGAGATTTTGTCTTTGTTTCAACAGGAGAAGAAAATCTATGGATTCCTTCAAAATTAATAAAGATTAGATTTGACCAAGAAAATCTTGTTGGCAGACACAAAGGAAAACATCCAGAAGGACAACAAAACAGGGGACCTGAATTCTGATCCTTCTACTTGGGAACATCTCTGAGATGACTGAGGCATAAAAGTGTCTATGTGGATGGCTACACAATCCTGAGGACTTATTATTGTATTTCATCCTTTCAAATGGCACAGGTGATAATTTATATTACAGTTTGGTCATACAGTCCAAACGGGCCTCCAGAGAAAGAAAGATGCCTTCACTTGCTCAAACAATGAGCTGATTTATGCACATTGCACATCCCATACATGTGTTAATGCAAAATCTATGTTACTTTAAAAGTTTATATATTTACAGAGCAAAAGGACCAGACATCCATGAAGACAGGACAAACAGCTCAGGCAATCCAGCCTTACAGACTGTCTCCACAGCTGTTTTCTCAAAAATGTGCCTCTACAACAACTGCAAAACACCTAGGTAAGATGGTCCAGCCTCTGTTCCAGCCAGGACTTCAGGTAAGCACCACGCTTTCCCATCGCACAGACTGGACAGCAGATGATACAGCTAGCTTTCCTTAGCCTTGGCAATATCCCAGTTTTCTTAGCCCCTCCCCCCAAAGAGAACGTTGCTCCTCAGACAGCAGGAAACAGTTTTAGGAAAGTGATGCCCTATTCCCAAGAGATAGTGTGGGTGGTTTTGGTCATTTTGCAGGTGACGAATGTTGGTTACAAGTTGTTAAAAGTCTTAGTCAGAGTGGGAGCAATTTAAAGGAGGTTAAACCCAGGAATCTCTTCTTCTTGTTCTTTTTTCCTTTCTCTATCCTTCTCTCTCCTAGTATAGTATAAGGTGGAAAGGTGGAGAAGGGACACAAAGAAAACAAAGGGGATATAGAAGTGATGGGATAAAAGGATAGATTATTGAATCTCTTTTTAGACTAGAAAGCAACAATAAAAAATAATACTTTTACATAGCTATGGAATTTTGTATATTGATACAAATTTAAGGTTAAATTTTTGTTACAACATATTGTATTTACATTTCTTTTTTTTTGAGGAGATAAAAATTTATTTCTTCAAAATTTCAAGCCCAACTTGATGGTAATTCCAGTAAAATTGGTAGTTCATATAGTATAAAATGTCTATAATACATAAATGTCACAATGAGTACAGGAAACAGATTTCTTGGCTCTGAGTTGGAGAGGAGAGGTACATTCATTGACCACTTCTGGAATATATAATGTTCCATAATATATAACAGCAAGCAGAGTGTTATAATGATGAAGGATCTTAATCTAAAAACATAGCTAAGGTCACGAAAAAGAACAGACATGAATCTTATGTTTTGATGTTAGCTACCTAAAGAAAGGCACAAAGCTTATTGCCTATCAATAATCAAGACTATTGAGTGCAGAAATATTGCAAATTAAAAAAAAACATTTTAAATTGAATTTCTGATTCAGAATTCAATATTTAAATATTTTAAAGCTTAAATATCAAGCCCACATTTTTCAGGTTGCTCTAATTTAAAAGACTAAAAACAAAAATAATACTCTAATATTTGTTTTATTTTTGAGGGAACAAAATGCAAATGATGCCTTCATACAACTAGACAATCCACATATAGCCAGTGGGGAAGTAGAAGACAGCCTTAACAAGCTGTGGTTGAAACTATAGTGCATCCCTCATATATAACTTAGGAATTTAATTAATTAGAAAATTATATTATATTGATACAAATTTAAGGTTAAATTTTTGTTACAACATACTATATATACATTTCAACTCTTGTTTAAGGTATTGTACCTATTCAACTCATTTAAAAATGTAATTTGAAGTTCTAGTCCTTGAAAACTGTTATTGTAGACTGTTTAGGATAATTGAGAAATGCAAGCTAATAGTCATTTAAACTTAAGGTCATGATAGATACTAACTTAGTTAATTACAGTTAATTACATAAATAAGCTTTATTTGCCATCCTGTAAATGTTTTCAAAGTTAAGCAGATATTAGATAGCTAGAAACAAGCAACATTTGCCTATCAGATATACTATAGATAAATAGGTGGTGTTCAAAAACACTAGAAATCTTGAGAATATGACATTAAAAAGTTTTTAATTAATAAAAGTCTTTCATAACAGCGAGACACAACTGCTCCTGGTAGCATCCATAATCTACTTCAAAGAGGATGATGGGCGTCCAAGAACCTCCATATGGAGTTTACTTCAAATATGGCAAAGCTAGCAACTGGGCAAAAAACCAGTCCTTGCTTCACTGCAGACAGCATGCCGTCCAAACAATGAACAAGCAGGACATGGAAGAGTTGACTGCCAGACTTTGCAAGAACGAGGCAGGCAAGTTCTTCATAATTCCCGCTTCAGAGAAAAGTTTGTCACATGCTGGGTCAGAAGGCCAAAGACAGATGCTCCAACACTGCAGAGGAGCCTCGGGGGACTGTCCAGGCAGCCAGCTGTCTCTGTCACTTCTGTAGTTTTGGAAGCTTCGTGCCATATTTCCTGTTTAGTCAGGTGATATTTATCTTTTTATGTCTCTAATGGGGTTGAAGACCAGATAGCTATAGTGTCACAATTAAACTTAAGTTGTTCAGGATTTAAGAACATGATTTAAGGTCTAAAAGATATTGATAGATCAATAAATGCAAGTTATGATAGAAAGTGATCTAAGCACAAAACTTTGGACTCACCAAGATAAGATGGATAATAGACTACTTTCTCAAAGGTTGTCAAATACAAACGGACTGGACGTTGTGAGTGTGGTTTTATGGGATAGTTCTCATAATTGTTTTTATTGTATATCATTTACCAATAGAAGAGAAAGCCTTTTATCAGATTAAAAGGGAGAGAGATTGGAGTGATGTTTGTGTACACTGTGTGAAGATATGTCTTTGCCCTTCTTTGTCTGCCTAAGGCACCTTCTAATTGATTAAAAAAAAAGGACTATGGCATATAGCAAAAGATAGAATACTAAGGTGGGGCTTCTGGGCAGAGAGGGAAACTCTGGGAAGGAGACTGTCCAGTACTGGGGCAGGGGGGCGGGGGGAGGATTCGCCACTGAGACCCAGAGGAAGTTGGATGGATGAAACTGAGGAGCCATGTGGTAAAACTTAGATTAGTGTTAGTGGGATACTTGAGTTATGAGCTGGTTGGGAATAAGCCCAAATACAGGGCCAAAAGCTTATAAATAAATGTAGTCTCCATGTCATTATTTGGGAGCAAGGGCAGGCATAAAGAAGCCCACTGTTACACAAAAGAAAGAAACTTTCCTCCCTACATTGCTTTTGGCCATGGTGTTTTATCCCAGCAGTATAAACCCCGGGACAGGGTGGGGGTAGACTCTCAAAGTAGCTATTTTATTTTATTATATGTGTATTAATATTTTGACCTCAAGTATATCTGTGCAATGTATTCATGCCTGGTATCTGGGGAAGCCAACAGAGTGTGTTGGACACTCTGGAACTGTAGTCACAGATGGTTTTAAAATGTCTCGTGGGTGCTTGTAATCAAACCTACTCCTTTGGAAGAACAGCCAGTACTCTTAACTGCTGAGTTCTCTCTCCAGCCTTTCAAAGTAGATCTTTCTTTTCCTCCATTCCTTTATTGAAAATAGATTTTTCCTATAATATATTCTGATTGTAGTTTCCCCTCCCAATATCTCCACACATTTTCCATCTTTTCTTAGAAAACAAACAAGCGTCTAAAGGATAAATAATAAAATAAAATGAGGTAAAATCAAGCCAAACTAACCGTTTTACTCTGCCTTTTAGTAATGGTTGGGAATTGAACTTTTTCCTTTTCATTGTTGGGTCATTCCTGTCACTTTTCCATTCAGAACTGTCTGTTTAGTTCATTGACCTATTTATGATTCACAGATATCTTGCTGCAGCTCTTTAGTTTCTGCACTTCCTTTACAGTTATTCTTTTACAGCTTCACAATATCATTACAGCACCTTCATCATGGCATCCCTTACTCCTTCTCCTCCCATCCCCGCCATCCTCACTCTTAGCCTTTTCATGTGTCAGATCTATCTTCATATATTCTTGTAGCCCACTGAATTTAATTAGTGTTGTCTGCGTGAACATGCATGGGACTACTTTCTTGTGCAAAGGCAAGTTACCACTGGCTATGCTACTGATGAATAGCATACCCTCTTCTTGGTAACTGTTAACTACCGTATCACCTCAGGGAATGATAAGGGGTGTTATGACCCTGCCTCCCATTCGAGAAGGAATGTTTATAGACCTAGTCTTGTGCAGGGTGCTCCTGATATTGTGAGTTAATTGGCACAGTAATCACACCATGGATAGAAGACAACATTTTACAACACCCATCTCCATATTCCAGCTATTTCGTTCTTTCTGGCCCCTCTTCTATGCTGTCCTTGGTATTTATTGTTGTCCAACTTAGGACTGAGTACCCAATATCACTTACTATCAGCATTCTGGCCTATTTTGATTCTCCACATTCAGGCTGAGCTCATTGTAAAAAGATGCTTCTCTGATGAATACTGAGAGCAACATTAGTACACAAATATAAACATAAATATTTACATTTTGACACCATGTCAACAGGAGTACGTTTCTACTATTATGAGGTATCAATTCCTTCTGTAGAGAGGGCCACAAATCCAATGGGACCGTGCTTGGTTACCTCCATAATAACAATGACTGTTGCAACAATGGGCACAGCATGCTTGGCTTGCCATGTTGGTCTTGTAGTTCATAGGTTTACAACCAGTTAAGACCACTAATGACTTTTCACCTTTGGTACCATGGAAGCTAACCAACTGATTTCTTTATATCCCACCACAAAAGTATTTGGGTCTTGAGCAATAGGGTCTTTTCATTTAGTTCTGGTGAGACACCCAGAGCTATGGCAATAGCCTGTTTTATTTTGGGGTGGGAAGGTCTAACAAAGTCTCATTTGTCAACTGTTGTCCTAATCCTGAGTGGAGCCCTTACCTATGCTTGTATCTTGAAGTGTACCCCTTTTTTTTCTCTAGCAGGCTAAGAGATTCACTAAAGTCTTTTATTTATTTGAACTGATTTTTGTACAAGGTGTGGGATAGGGATCTTTCTAAATGTAGATGTCCAGTTTTCCCAGCACTATTTGTTGAGACACAGTTTCTTTGTGTAGCCCTATCGGTCCTAGGACTTGCTTTGTAGACCAGACTGGTCTCAAACTTAAAGATCTACCTACCTTTGTCTCCTGATTGCTGGGATTAAAGACAATGTACCACCATGGCCCAGCACCTCAAGAATTCTTATTGCTTAGGAGGTTGTTTTTTTTTGTTTTGTTTTGTTTTGTTTTGTTTTTTGCAACATGTAGCCTTTCATATATTTCATATATAAATTGTAAAATAGATTTTTCTCTGATTCTATGAAGAATGGTCCTAGAATATTGACAAGGATTGCATTGAATCTATACATTGCTTTTGGTCAGGTGGCCATCTTCACAGTATCAATACTTCTAATCCACAAACATACTTCCATCTTCTAGTGTCTCCCTCAATTTCTTTCTTCAGTGTTTTAAAGTTTGCATAGTAGGATTCTTTCACTTTCTCTGTTAGGTTTTTCCAAGTATTTTATTATTTTTGAGGCAATTGTAAATGGGGTCACATTTATACTCCTTCATCATGTGTCCTTTCACATGTTTGCTATAGCAAAACATCCATTCCCTTGTGTCTGCTTCAGGAAAACTTTCTTTCATGTGTCTGCTTTAGCAAGACATGCTTTCACCTGTGTGCCCCTGCAAACCATCATTTGACATAACTGATTTTCTAAAGAAACTACAAGTTCCCACTTCAGATCATAGTCAGATAAAACTAGAAATCAACCTGAGAAACACAAATACTTGAAGACTGTCTTAGGGTAACAACTGCAGTGATAAACCACATCACGAAACAAAGCAAGTTGGGGGTGAAAGGGTTTATTGGGCTTACACTTTCGCATTGTAGTCCATCACTGAAGGAAACTAGGACATAAACTCAAACAGGGAAGGAACCTGGAGGTAGGAGCTGATGCAGAGGCCATGGGGTGCTGCTTACCATGGCTTGCTCAACCTGCTTTCTTACAGAACCCATGAGCCAACTATCCACAATCACTAATTAAGAAAAATCCCTACTGGCTGGCCTACAGCCCGAATTTATGGAGGCATTCTCTCAATCAATATTTCCTTCTCTCAGATGACTATAGTTTGTATCAACTTAACATAAATCTAACCAGCACAGAGAGTGAACAATACTTTTTTGAATGAGTAATGATTCACTGAAGAACTCAGAGGGAATTAAACTCCTAGAATAAAATGAACTTTTCCACAGCCAAGGAACTCCATAAAGGAAGTTCATAGCTCTAAGTGCTCACATTAAAAAGTTGATAGGTTTTCCCAAAGAACACAATCTAGCCTGTTTTTTGTGTTGCCTCTTTTGGTGGTTTGAATAGGAATATCCCCATAAACTCATGTGCTTGAATACTTGGCCATAGGGAGTGGCACTGTTAGGAGGTACAGCCTTGTTAGAAAAAAGTATGTAACTGTGGAGGCAGAACTTTGAGATTAGATATACTCAAGCTACACCCAGTGTGAAGGAGACTATGCAGTCTCTTTCTGTTGCCTTCAGATCGAAATGTAGAAATCTCAGCTCTTTCTCTACCACCATGTCTTCCCTGGATGATGCTTCCCATCATGATGATAATGTGTAACCTCCCCCAGCCTTGTTCTGCCACAAAGCAGCTAGCCTACTGAGGGTGAGATAAAGGAAGCCCTTTTGTTCTGGCACTTCTCTGCCTCTTTTGAAGTTCCTGCTAGGAGCCACGCCCTGCTGAGTTGCTGAGTACCATTGCCTGGAGAGTTTCTGCTAACAACTGGATGCTAATGGCTTGGGCAGATTCCTGACTTACAGCAGAAATAATTTCATTTCATATAAAAGGCCAATTTTTCTAAGTAAAGTTGGACCTTGATCAGAACCTTTGACTCGATCTCTTTATTTCTTTTGCCGTCTGATTCCCCTATTTTCCCAGGCCCCTGCCTCTCTTCCATGTACATGTTCATGTAGCTGCTGGGGGCTACCACAATAATGGACTAAACCTCTGAAACTGTAAACTAGCCTCAATTAAATGTCTTCCTTTATAACAGTTGCCACAGTTGTGGTGTTCCTTTACATCAGTAAAACCCTACCTAAGACATATCTGTGTCTCAGCCTCCTTAAACCAAAAATTCTTTTAGGTTATCTCTTGGATCTTTGCCTTTTGTTGTTGTTCTACATTCTGCCAAAATGCTTCATCTATCCATATTTCCCCATTGATTACCCCTTCTATTTACTTTCCCTTTTTTTACTTTTTCTATCTACCCACTAGTCTCACTCTGCTTTACACTGATACCTGGAGTAGTAACTCAGTGTAGGACATATCATCAGAGTTCCTTTATGTCACAGTAGGATGGGAATTTAAAGAATGTTTGTTTTTATATCTGATTATATATATATGTTCATAGCAGACTCATTATAGTGATTACTCTGTAGTTGCTATTCTGTTTTCAGTGGAGTATTGGGAACTGAACATGAATGGGCCTAGAATTTCATTCTATTATAAAAAGTGAAAGCCGAACCATATTTCAATCTATTTCTTCTTGAGCAGTACAAACACTTCCACTGAAAGACTATGGGTTGTTAAAAAAACAAACAAAAAACAAAACAAAAAACAATCTCTTACCAATATGAATAAAGAAAAAAGTCAAACTATTTCCATTTACAGATGACATGATAGTAGTATACACTAGAGCTCAAATTCTGTCAGAAAACTAGAAACAGTAAGAAACTTCAGAAATCTGGTAGGATATAGAATCAAATTGTACAAATCAATAGCAATTCTATACACATACAATCAACATATGAAGAAAGAGATCATGGACACATTCCCATTCACAATAGCTTCAAAGATAATAAAATATCTAGAAATAAACCCAATCAATGAAGGAATATCCCCCATAATGAAAAGCTTAAACCCTAAAGAAAGAGATAGAGAAAGGCACTAGAAAATGGAAAGGCATCCTATAATCATGGCTTCATAGAATTAACATTGTAGAAAGGATCATTCTACAAAAAACTATTTACAGATTCAGTGTAATTCCTATCAAAATCCCCATCTCAATTTTCATAGAAATAGAAATAGGAAAAAACTATCCCAAAGGAGGTACAAGAGGCATACAAAATACCAAATAGACAGGACCAGAAAGGAAATTCTCTATGACATATAATAATCAAAACACTAAACGTACAAAAGAAAGGATACTAAAAGCTATAGAGGGGAAAGGCAGACCCATTAGACTAATACCTGACTTCTCAACAGAAATTCTGACAGTCAGAAGGGCCAGGACAGATGTTTTACAACCTCTGAGAGACCATAGATGCCAGCCTAGATTATTATACCCAGCAAAACTTTCAAGCACAATAGACAGAGAAAGTAAAACATTCCATGAGAGAACTAAACTTAAGGCATATCTGCCTACCACTCCTTCCCACTAGAAGGGAAACTTCAGTCTGGAGAGGTTATGTATACCCAAGAAGACAAAAGGAGTAAATAATCTTAGAGCAGTAAATCAAGGGGGACCTACATCATAAAAACAAAATAACAGGAATAAATTAATACTACGCACTGATAATTCTTGGTATTAATGGTCCCAACTCCCCAGTAAAAAAGATACAGAGTAATAGATTGCATTAGAAAAGAGGATCTGTCTTCCTGCTGCATCCACAAAACATACTTCAACATTAAAGATAGACATCACCTTGGGATAAAAGAATAGAGGAAGGTATTCTAAGCAAAAGGACCCAAGAAGCAAGCAACTTGAGAAGATCTTGAATTAGAGAACTTCCCACCACTGTCTAGAGGGATAGAATGACAGGCATGTGCTGATACATCCAATATATATATTGTAGCTGTCTTCAGACACACCAGAAGAGGGCATCAGATCTCATTACAGGTGGTTGTGAGCCACCATGTGATTTTTGGGATTTGAACTCAGGACCTTTGGAAGAGCAGTTGGTGCTCTTACCCATTGAGCCATCTTACCAGCCCCAAGAATGAATTTCTTAATCTATACAACCTACAAAAGTTAATTGAGATCAGATGAACAGTTTAAATAGACCCATAGTCCCTCATGAAATAGAAGCAGTAATTAAAATCTCTTAAACAACAACAAAGCAAAACAAAACAACATAAAGCCCCCTACAGCAAGAGGGATTCTGTGCAGAATTCTCCCGGAGCTTCAGAGTTAACATCAATATTACTCAAATTAATATATAAAATGGAAACCATTATCTAGAACCATACACATATCCTAATTTTTACCAAGCTATTATTACTCTGATACCAAAGCCATGCAAAGACCCAGAAATTTAAAAAATTATAGACTAGTACCCTTTATAAACAATATTCAAAATTCCCAACAAAGTACTCAAATTCTGAAATCCAAGAGTACATCAAAATAGTCATCTATCATGATCAAGTTAACTTCATTTCAGAGATGGAAGAGATAGTTTAACATAAGTAAAAGAATAAACATTACCTGAAAGACAAGGCATATGACAGACTGAAAGACAAAACTATATGATCATCTCATTAGATGCAAAAAAAAAAGGCCTTTGACAAAAATACAACTCTTCTTGATAAAAATCATGGAGAGACTAGGGATATGAGGGACATACATCAATACAATAAAGGAGTACAGTAAGCCCATAGCCCAAATCAACAACAAATAGAGAGAGACCCCAAGCATTCCACTAAAGTGAGGGCTGACAGAAACATGTTCACTCTTCATACCTATCTAATACAGCACTTGAAGTCTAATCAAGAACAATAAGACAACTGAAGGAGATCAAGGGAAGATAAATAGGAAATGAAAAAGTCAAAGTATTTTTGTATTTGTAAACCATATGCCTTTATATATCAAAGACCCCAAATATTCCACCAGGAATCAAAAAATATCTTGGGATAATTCTAACCAAAACAGTGAAAGACTTAGATGATTAAAAACTTTTTTCCCAATTGTTACTATTTTACTTATATACATTCCTGTTGTTATTCCCCCCACTCTCCCTCAAAGTTCCTCTTCCCATTCCTCCTCCCCCTTGCCTCCAAGAGGGTGCCCCTCCCCCTTTCCAGGGACCTCAAGTCTTGAGGATTAGGCTGTCTTCTCTCACTAAGGTCTGACCAGGCAGACATCTGCTATATTTGTGTCAGGGGGCCTCAGACTGGCCCTTGTATGCTCCTGGTTGGTGGCTCAGTCTCAGGGAGCTCTCTGGGGTCTTGGTTAGTTGAGACTGCTGTTCTTCCTACGGCGTTGCTCTCCCCTTCAGTTTCTTCAGATCTTTCCCTAATTCAACTATAGGGGTCCCTGACTTCAGTTCAATGCTTGGGTATAAGCATGTGCTTCTGTCTTACTCAGTTGCTGGTAGGGCCTCTCAGAGGACAGCCATACCAGGCTCCTGTCTGTAAGCACATCATAGCATCAGTAATAGTGTTGGGCCCCATTTTGGCCCTGGTTTGGACCTTGAGGACAAACCTGAGCCTGGCTTTGAGTTTTGAAACTTCCATACTGGAGTTGACTCAGCATGACCTACTTAAGCCTGCCTTTGCCTAGCTACTGCTGACATAGAGTAACTTTGTTGTCTCTGTCAGTCACCCCATACCCTTCATCACCTTTCCCCTCTCCCTACATCATCTCACCTCAGCAAAAAACCCCACCTCCTTTCTCAGCACTTTATAAACAAAAGATTGATACAATTAAAAGAGTTCCTGCTTTGACAGACTCCCGGCTCAGGGAGGTTATTCTCCGGACCCCAGGTGATCCAAGCTGCAACACTCACCATCCCGCTCAGCCCCAGACAGATTCGGCTGGACCCGGTTCAATCCTCTTGCCCGGACCTGCCAGCAGAAAGCCAGCATCAGGCCTTGGTGACGGCCCATGAGATGGATCCCAAGTTAAGCCGATAACTGGACCACCTTTCCTTCAGTCTCTTCTCCATTCTTAGCCCTGCGGTTCTTTTAGACAAGAATAGTTCTGGGTCAGAAATTTTGACTGTGGGTTAGTAACCCTGTCTCTCCACTTGACGCCCTGTCTATCTACTGGAAGTGGGTTTTTTTGAGTTCCCTTTCCCCGATGTTGGGCATTCTGGCTAAGGTCACCCCCATTGAATCCTTAGAGTCTCTCACCTTCTGGGTCTCTGGTATTTTCTAGTGGGTGGCCTCTCCTACCCCATCTGCAATGCTGTTTATTTCCATTCATTCTCTTGACCCTCTGGGCTTCTCCTGTTCCCCCACCCCCATACCTGAACCTGTTCCCCATTCTCCTCCCTTCCCCTACCCAGATCCCTCCGTCCCTCTGCCTCCCGTTATTATTTCCTTCCCTCTTTAGAAGGAATTGGAATTGAGTCTTTCTACTTGCTATACTTCTTAAAGTCTGTGGGTTGTGTCTTAGGTATTCTGTACTTTTTGAATAATATCCAATAATCATACTATGTACATATCATGGATGTCCTTTTCTGTCTGTGTTACCTCACTCAGGATGATATTTTCTAGTTCCATTCATTTGCTGCAAAATCTATGATGTCCTTGTTTTTAATAGATGCATAGTATTCCATTGTGTAAATGAACCACATTTTCTGTCCATTCTTCAGTTGAGGGACATCTGGGTTGTTTCCAGCTTCTGGCTATATTATATATAAGGCTGCTATGAACATGGTGGAACATGTGTCCTTGTGGTATGGTGAGGCATCTTTTGGGTATATGCCCAAGAGTGGTAGAGCTGGGTCTTCATGTAGGTCTATTTCCAATTTCCTGAGGAGCCTCCAGATTGATTTCCAGAGTGGTTGTACCAGTGTGCAATCTCACCAGGAATGGAGGAGTGTTCCTCTTTCTCTATATCCTTACCAGCATCTGCTGTCACTTGAGTTTTTGATCTTAGCTATTCTGACTGGTGTGAGGTGACATCTCAGGGTCATTTTAATTTCCATCTTTAAAGATTAAGGGACTTTGAACATTTCTTTAAGTGCTTCTTAGCCATTTAAGTGCTTCTTTTGTAAATTCTCTGTTTAGCTCTCTACCCCATTTTTAAATTAGGTTATTTGGTTTTTTAAGGACTAAGTTCCAAGGTTCTCTATATATTTTTGATATTAGCCCTCTATCAGATATAGGATTATGTGAAGATTTTTTTCCCAATCCTTGGGTTGCTGATTTGTCCTACTGACTGTGTCCTTACACAAGCTTTTCAGTTTCATGGGGTCCCATTTATCGATTGTTGATCTTAGAGCCTGAGCCATTGGTGTTCTACTCAGGAAATTCCCCACTTCCCCGTCCCACTTTCTCTTCTATTAGAATCAGTGTATTTGGTTTTATGTTGAGGTCCTTGACCCACTTGGACTTGAGCTTTGTGCATGGTGATAAATATGGATCTACTTTCATTGTCCTATATACAGAAAGCCAGTTAGACCAGCACCATTTATTGAAGATGCTTTCTTTTATTCTGCTGTATGTTTTTGGCTTCTTTGTCAAAGATCAAGTGTCCATAGGTGTGTGGGTTTATATCTGGCTCTTCAATTTTATTCCATTGATTGACCTGTCTGTTTCTTTAACAATATCATGTGGTTTTTATCATTATTAATTTGTAGTACAGCTTGAGGTCAGGGATGGTGATTTCCCTGGAAGTAATTTTATTGTTGAGAATTGTTTTGGTTATCCTGTTTTTGTTTTTGTTTTTCCATATGAAATTGAGAATTGTTCTTTACACATCTGTGAAGAATTGTGTTGGGATTTTGATGGAGATTCCATTGAATCTGTAGATTGCTTTTAGTAAGATGGCCATTTTTACTATGTTAATCTTGCCAATCCATGAGCATGGGAGATCTCCCCATTTTCTGAGGTCTTTTTCAATTTCTTTCTTGAGAGACTTGACGTTCTTGTCATACACATCTTTCACTTGCTTGTTAAGAGTTACACCAAGGGCTGGCGAGATGGCTCAAGCAGTAAGAGCACTGACTGCTCTTATGAAGGTCCTGAGTTCAAATCCCAGCAACCACATGGTAGCTCACAACCATCTGTAATGAGATCTGACTCCCTCTTCTGGTGTCTGAAGACAGCTGGTGTACTTACATACAATAGATAAAATAAATCTTAAAAAAAATCTTTAAAAAAAAGTTACAGCAAGATATTTTATACTATTTATGGCTGTTGTGAAGGATACTGTTTCCCTAATTTCTTTCTCAGCCTGTTTATCATTTATGTAAAGGAAGGGTACTGATTTGTTTGAGTTAATTTTATATTCAGCCACTTTGCTGAAGTTATCAGGTTTAGGAGCTCTCTGGTGGAACTTTGGAGGTCACTTATGTATACTATCATATCATCTGCAAATAGTGATACTTTGACTTCTTCCTTTCCAATTTATATCACCTTGATCTCCTTTTGTTGTCTAATTGCTCTGGCTAGGACCTTGCGTACTATATTGGATAGGGAGAGAGTGGGCAACCTTGTCCTGGATTTTAGGGGGATTGCTTCAAGTATCTCTCTGTTTAATTCAATATTGGCTTTTGGTTTACTATATACTGATTTTATATGTTTAGGTATGTGCCATAAATTCCTGATCTTTCTAAGACTTTTAACATAAAGGGGTATTGTATTTTGTCAAAGGCCTTTTCAGCATCTAATAAGATGACCTTGTGGCTTTTTCCCTTGAGTTTGTTTATATAGTATATTACGTCGATGTATTTTCATATATTGAACCATCCCTGATGTGCTTTTGGATTCGGGTTGTGAGAATATCATTGAGTATTTTTGTATTAATATTTATAAGAGAGATAGGTCTGAAGTTCTCTTTCTTTGTTGTATCTTTGTGTGGTTTAGGTATCAGAGTAACTGTGGCTTCATAAAATGAATTAGGTAATGTTTCTTCTGTTTCTATTTTGTGGAATAGTTTGAAGAGTATTGGTATTAGCTCTTGAAGGTCTGGTAGAATTCTGCACTAAAACCATCTGGCCCTGGGTTGTATGTTAAAAATGGGGTCCTGTGTCCATTTGGGCCTCTGGCTGCTGGGTGAGGTGGATGCAGGAAGTTTGACTGTGTGCGCCCCACGGCCTCCACCAGGCAGGCATTGGTCTGTGAGAAGCCACAGGACCCTGCTCTGGGGTTGGGGAGGCACAGTCTGAGGTCCCCTCAGAACTGCTGGAGTTAGACTCCACAGGCATGGATGAGTGTCACTGAAGAGTTGGGCTTGGAGGTCCTGGGCCTACACAGAAGCTGGGGACAGCAGATTCTAGTTCTTTGTCTGGGTCCCACAAGATGAGAGTCCTTGGCTTGGCTTGGTGGAAACCACGTCTGGGAATGCAGTGAGGCCTCCTGGCAGGAAGTTAAATGTGGCTCTTTAGAGGAAGATCTGCGCCATCCATTTCATCTAGATTTCACAGTTTTGTAGAGTATAGAGATTTGTAGTAGATTCTGATGATTTTCTTGAATTTCCTCAGATTCTGTTGTTATCTCTCCCTTTTCATTACTGATTTTGTTAATTTGGATACTGTCTCTGTGCCCCTTAGTTAGTTTGGCTAGGAGTTTATCTATCTTGTTGATTTCTCTCAAAGACCCAGCTCTTGGTTTTGTTGATTTTTTTTTTCAAGACAGGGTTTCTCTGTACAGCCCTGTTGTCCTGGACTCACTTTATAGACCAGGCTGGCCTCAAACTTAGAAATCCGCCTGCCTCTGCCTCCAAGTGCTGAGATTAAAGATGTGCGCCACCACCGCCTGGCGGTTTTGTTGATTTTTTTTTTCTATCATTTTCTTTGTTTCTACCTGGTTGATTTCAGCTCTGAGTTTGAGTATTTCCTGCCAACTACTCTTCTTGGGCATGTTTGCTTCTTTCTGTTCTAGAGCTTTCAGGTGTGCTGTTAAGTTGCTTATGTGGGATCTCTACAATTTCTTTCCTCCTTTTTTAAAATTATCTTTAATCTTTTCTTTACAGTCCAGTCCTTATCTCCCTCCTGGTCAGCCCTCCCGCAGTTCCTCATCCTATGCCTCCTCTCCTATGTCCAAGAGAATGTCCCCAAGTCCACCCACTCTGGCAGGCCTCCCCATTCCCTGGGGACTCAGGTCTCTCCAGGGTTAGGTGCATCTTCTCTCACTGAGACCAGACCAGACAGTCCTCTGCAGTCAGGGGACTTGTACCAGCTACTGTATGCTCCCTGGTAGGTGGCTCAGTGTCTGGGAGATTTTAAGGGTCCAGATTTCAGCCACTTTGCTGAAATTGTTTATCAGTTGTAGAAGTTGTCTGGTAGATTTTTTGGGGTCGCTTCTGTATG
>JADRCD010203356.1:4914-17734 GCA_019843815.1 Montemys delectorum
AGGGAGGGAGGGAGGGAGGGAGGAAGGAAAGAAGGAAGGAAGGAAGGAAGGAAGGAAGGAAGGAAGGAAGGAAGGAAGAAAGAAAGAAGGAAAGAAAGAAGGAAAGAAAGAGAGAGAGAGAAAGAAAGTTGGCTAGGAAACCAGAATGAGACTCACATAAGTTCCCAGGCCAGTTGTCTACAGAGGCAACACGTGGGGTCCTGCAGAGGTAACATGGCTGCTTGCTGAATGCTATCTTCTTGTATTGAAGTATTACCCCAGTGAAGCCACAGTAGGTTTCGGACAGAGCCTGCAGCTCTCCAGGATTCCCAGGACTCGAAAGTGGGCAATCGGTCCTATGACTAATTTTTATTATCTGCTGAACATTCTTCCAACATGTTGTGGCAGTGTGGCCTTCCAGGTCCTACTACCAGCGGCCACTGCAGAGAGGGCCAGCAGCTTGCTCAGTGTCACTCAAAGCGCCTGTGCCTCCTCCAAGACCCACTTACCTGGCCAAGTGCAGGTCACAGCTCTCCAACTATGTGAAAACATTTGCACCGACATCAGAAAATCACCCACAGCTGAGTAATCTGTAAAGAGTAGAAAACTATTTTTCACAGTTCTAGAGGCTCAGAAGCCCAAGATCAAGGAGCCAGGGAGTACAGTGTCAGGTGAGGGCTCCATTCTCTAGTAAGGAAGCGCACAGCCTTCTCACATGGTGTGCGCTGAAAGACAAGGGAGCCAAAGCCTTACTTCTAGCTCCAGGGAACACCCCCAAGGCCTGACCACTTCCCGACACCACAGTATCCAAACACCTGCATTATGCAAGGGATACTGTAAAATCATCCGGGTCATGTGACTAGAACAAGATATCCACAGAGCACTCTATCCTGAAGCTAGAGATAAACAAGCCAGACCCAGACTAGCTGCATAGAGCTTGCATTCTAGTGAGGAAAAAAAAAAATGGCATGGAACAAAGTTCGAGCTGTATGGCACACCAAGGTGGAGCGATCCACCAGGGTGGAGCGACGCACCAGGGGGGAGTGAGCACAAGGATGGAGAGTAAGGGGGTGTGGGGGGACAAGAGCAAGCAGCACAGCAGAGCAACCCAAGCCCGGATAGTTATTCTCTGGGGAAGCTAATGACCTCTGACTGAAAGCCAGATTCGGCAAGGCTGACCCCTGCCTACCCACCTAAGCAAGAAACAAGTCCAGAGCAGACTGGGTTCAGGTTGTGTTCCTGCCAAAGACTGTCACAGAGATCCTACTGGTACCCAGAGAGGAGCCTAGGAACATCCTGGAGTCTAGCTTCTTTCAGCACACCCTACTCCTCCATGCCCCGTAGCACCTGGGGTCCTTACCCTCTGGCCTGCCAGGAACATGGATAGAAAAGGATTCTGCAGCTGTCCCCTTGTGCTCTTGCACCTCCATCTTCCAGGTCTGTAGAATGATCTGGAATACGGCTATTCACGTTGCTTATCCAGCTATTCCTCTTTCGTGTTCCCTTTACTTTCCAAGATGAAAATCCAGTGGTTGTCAAGAAAGGAGCCACCCACTGCAGCCATGCTTAGTCATAGCCACAAACTCAGAGTTCCCCCTGCGTTCCTCGGTTGTCCCCTGGGAACAGACTTGCACCCAGTGAATGGAAGCTCCCTGAAGGAGGCTAGAGCAAGCATGGGCGTATTATGTCCCAGTAGTCACGGGATCAGCGATGGGAGAAAAGATGCTTGCCACTCCCGTAGAGAACATATCTGAGGAGAGGAAAATGAGGTTTCAGCAGATTTGAAATACCATCCATTTAGAGAGTGGTTGGGATAGAAAAGAAACGGTGGTGGAGGCCGTATTATGTTGACATCTGTGCATACCACAGAACTCTCCCACTAGCCCAGCCCAGCTGGGATGTTCAGAGCTCGAGAACTCACACAGGAGAGGTTGACAGAGAAGGGCCCAGAAGCAGAACCCCTGTTCAGAGAAACTGTTCATCTGTGTAATTGTCTTCCTATCTGCTACACAGTTCTGAAACTGTGCTGAATAAAAGGCTGAAAGTATTCTGTAGAAACCCCATGGCACGCTGGGGGGGAGACCCAGAAATGCACAGCCTTTTCCTGCCTCTAAGGATTCAGCTCCGTCATTTCATGAGACTAACCTCATTGCCCCTGTGGCCTCAGAATGCCCTATACATATGTCACAAGTGTGGCAGATTGTGCCTAATGGCTGTAGGTTCAGGTTAGGAAAACTCAGCTAGAGCACACCAACATGGAGCTACAGATTCTCAAAGGGAAAGGATCTGTGGATGTCGAGGAGGAGCAAAGAGGAAGATCCCTACTCCCTCCTGGGTCATCAAGAACATGCAAACTCAAGGGAGCCATTTGTAGACGATCCAGGATGACATGAAGACAGAGCAAAAGGAGCAGCCTCCTGTTTGTACCAACACACACACAACCTATGTTCACCATGATCCCCTGTGGCTAGCAAGAGTGATACAATCCCTGTCGGCAGGGGCATTGAACAAAGGCAAGAATGCAGCAAAGCAAGATGGGCCTGCTGACACAGGCCTGCCATTCTAGCTACTCAGGAAGCTGATACAGGAGGATCCTAAGTTCAATATCTGCTTGTGCTATGGATGGACTGGAGGCCAGCCTGAGTGGCTCAGGGAAAGACGTATCTAGATTTCTGAGTAGAGAGATATGCACATACACATAGACAGATAGATAACAATCCTGGGAAGGAGAGGCAGCTTAGCAGGAGAGCACTTGCCCAGCATGTACAAGGCCTTACTACAAGAAGAAGAGAAAGAGAAGAAGGAGAAGAAGGAGAAGAAGGAGGAGAAGGAGAACGAGAGGGAGAGGGAGAGGAAGAGGAAGAAGAGGAAGAAGGAAGAAGAAAAGAAGGAGGAGGAGGAAAAAGAACAAGAAGAACACGAACAAGAAGACACATAAGTATAAAAATATCAAAATGAGAAAACCATGATAGATAAGAACTATGCATGCACATACACAGCTACAGTAATAAAAATTTAAAACAATAATAAAATGTAAAGCAACAAAACTAAAGAGAGATAAAGGTGCAGGACCAAGAGTCACTTCGGTAAAGCGTTCGCTGCACCCACAATCCTACACTGATATTGCCTTTGAAATTAAAGTTTCCAGAGCTTTACAACGAAATTTATGTCAAATTAATTTCTGGGACTCAATGAAGCTGAAAATGAATTCATAATGAGGTGCATTTAGCGGGAGTGTGTAGGGGCACGGAGGGGGTGATCAAGAAGGTCCCCTTCCAGCCGTTAGCTCTAATTTCCTGATTATGACACCTTCTCTCCTCACACAATGCATAATCTAAGAAATGATATGCCTTTACAATTACTGTACATGCAGAATGGTGTGACCAAATGGAAGTTGAATATTGCTATGTTATTATGATCAGCGTTATTATTAGTTGAGTATCAGCAATGTGCTTGATCCTGAGATAAAATGAAGAGAGTTTGTAAGATATACCTTAATTTAACCAGACTTATAATTCTAATATAATACATACACCCTGAGAAAATGATTATCTCAAAGTGGAAGACACCCTTAAAATACATATGCTTCTGGTTCTTTCTATTTCCAACTTCAGGCTGACAGGGGAGGGCTAGTTAACATTTCCTATGAAACAGTTCCTGTTCTTCGTGTGCAAACATTAATACATTTTAAAGTATATCTTAAAGAAACTTAGTTTCATTAGTAAAATTGTCTTCTAAAGAGCCAGGCACGGTGTTGCCTGCCTACAATCTTAGTGCCTGAGAGGCAGACGCAGGCAGATCAGGAATTCAAGGTCATCCTCAACTATATAACAAATTCCAGGCCAGTCGAGGCTACAAAGACTCGTCTCAGAAAAACAAACAAACCCCAATGCTCTGTAAACATTCTTAAAAGTATGTGTCATTTCTTGACTCCATTTACCAAACCTTCATACCTTCATTTCACAAACACTACATTTCGGTCAAAAGGCTAAAAGGAGAACTTACTGTTCAATTTCACTCAAACCACAGAATTCTAATGAGATAGGCGTTTGCATTCCCCCTTCCTGAACAACATGCTCAACAAGAAACACACAACAAACAATATCTGTGTCCTAAACAGGCTTGTCACTGTGTCCAGTTGTCTACTAAGTAAACTCCATACCAAGCCTCCCTTGAGCGAACTGTCTGGGGAATAACCCACAGGGATCCAAGGAACAGCTACCAGACTGAGTCCCACAATCCCAGCTGTGTCATGTGGCTGTTTTAGTGGCAGAGACGGGGCACACAGCTCTATCAGGACACATGGTATCTTCTGTGAGGAACTCTCTCCCCAGAAGCCTCCAGCCAGTGCTCTGCCAGGGAGGGGCAGCTCTCTGTGTGTCATATGGATGCCCTGGTATTATTGCATAGATGTTGAGGGCATAGCTTGAGTGTAATGAATCAGTAATACAGGGCAGCAGATAATTATCTATTCATAGATAATTCACAAGGCAGCCATGGCCTTGGAGCAGTCAGGTATCATTTTTGCCCCTCTACTAGGGGAACATCCCAGACAAGCTCTGATGCTTCAGCTCCCGGGGAGCTTTCCCAGCTGCATCCCAGCTGCATCCCACCTGAACCCCGCTCGATTTCCCCTGGTAACAATGTTTCCTTTTCTTTCTTTTTAAATGTTTTGTTTCTTTATCTAAACTCCTAACCCCTTTATAGAAGGAATTGTGGTCTAGTCCAGCACAGAGTGAGCTACATTTACTTTAAAAGCTCATTTATTTGTCTTTACTACAAACATTAGATCTACTGAACTTCTACATTTATAAACTGGACATGCCAGATATTTTGGTCCACCTCTCAATGTATACAAAACCTAATTAATAAATATTTAGTTAAAGTCTATAAAATATAATATCATTCACTTCATTAATTGCTCAATGGGTTATTTGTAAAACTTCCATCATTTGTGAAAACAACTTATCTATGGTTGGACTTTCACTGGACCAAGAATTCCTGAATGAGCACAGGCATTGCCAAGAAATCCAGCCAATTACAACAAGAGCTGTTGTTCCATTTTGTAAAGTGGTGGGTCCCTTACATATTCACAAATAAAAATATCCTCTTTTCCAGGAACAAGAACACAACATGTAAAACAAGCCATTGCTCGGTGAAACACAACACCCACAAAATCAGCAAATCAGGCATAAAATATTTACAGGCTTCCAGTCACCCAGGGTGAGCTACCTGGAGAATTGTGCCTGACTACTGAATCCCATACTTCCTGCTACTGCGAAGTCCTCCTGGTATCACCCCAAGGCTCCTGGAACTGACCCAGGCCTCCTGGTACTGCCCCAGTCCTCCCCCCCATTGTTGCCCTGTTCTAACTTCACTTCTGTTGCTGTAATAAAATAACCTGAAAAAAAGAAATTTAGGGGGGAAGGGGTTTTCTTTCAGATTATAATTTCAAGTTGCAGTCTACCAAGACAGAAACTCCAAACTCTAGTCACAATCATAGCTGTGGCATCTCAAGATGTTTGCATCTTCAGGAGGGCATGATTGTCACCCTTGCTTGCCACCAGGTTTGAGCCAGCCTAGGGCCTCCAGGGTAGACATTTACACTGCCCCTGGCCTCAATATGCACAGTGCCCCCACCCTTTTGTTCTAGATACCCAGCTCCTTGCTCCTGACAGGATGACGGCTGTGGAAGAGAGCTGATATCTTCTTTAACATCAAGGTGCCACTGTGGTGCTGAAATCCTGGTACCAAAGGACCACAGCTCCAGTAATGATGCCTTTACCTGTTTTGCTGAGCATCTGTGAGTCAGATGCTCCATAAAAGTTCTGGACATTGTTTATAAGGAACTGCAGGACAAGAGCTGCTGTTTTATGGATGAGGGAATAGAGGTCTGAAGAGATACAAAGGAAGCCCAAATCATAGATCTATGAGGTTAGTGGCAAAGCCAACACTTGAATCAAATGTACCCAGGCTCAGAGCTCTTCACCATCTTCAGCTCACACTCAAGTTCAGCTAGTGAAGACAAATGGAAATGAAGAAGTTACTGTGGAGCTGCTAAGTTAGCAGAGCATGCAGCTCAAAGTGTAGAACTTCCTAGTAAATGATAGAAAGACAGATAAGTAGATAGTAGATAGTTGGGAAGGGGAGTTGATGATACATAGTTGGAAAAAAATGACAGATTTCTTGATAAATAAATAGGTAGATAGATAGACAGTAGATTGACAATAGATGACACAGGATAGATGGTGAATAAGTGAATGTGTGGATGGATAGATGAATAGACAGATAATAGAGAGATGCCAGGTAGATAGATAGATAGATAGATAGATGACAGATATAGATGATAAATAAATACATAGATGAGGATTGATAGATGATAGATATATGATAGAAGGATATATGATAGATATAGATGATAAATAGATCATAGATATATATCTATGCCTTTACCCACTTTGCTGAGCATCTATGAGTCGGATGCACCATAAAAGTTCTGGACATTGTTTAAATTATAAATAAATAAATTGATTGATTGATAGATAATATATAAATAGATGATATATAGATGATAAATAGACCATTGATATAGATGATAGAATAAATAGAATAGATAGACAAAAGATATGTATGATTAATGATAGAAGATAAATACATAGAAATGAATAGACAAATGATAGATATAGATAGATGACAGGTAGTAGAATAGATAGATGGATAGATGATAGATAGTAGGATACATACGTACATACATACATACAGATAGGGGCATTCTAAAGCTAATGTCAAAATCTGTCTCTTGTATTTGCTTCCAGGCTGTTACACAACTCCACTGTTATTACAAAATGCTAAACCACTCTTAAGTTCCAAAGAAATCATAGATGGATAGATAAGCATCAACTTCATGCAATAAGCAACATCCAAAAGAGGTGTTTGTGTGAATCTTGCCTAGAACGGGCATTTCTCTAATAGAATATGCTTGCTGCTTCTTAGCAACCATGGAAGTGAGTGGACAATGGCCAAGCCACTTGCACTGCTTAATCATTCTGCCAAAGAGCAAAACCTCTTCCAAGCCACTTAGATGTCCCTCAAGGAGACCCATCCAGACTCCTGAGCTCATTCTGGGAATCAGTGAGGCCTCCCCTCACCTGAGCAGAAAACCATTGAAGAAAATATGGAGGTACACTCGGTTTCTGTACCCACACTTACACCCACCTTGAAAATCAGACTTCCCATCAATGGCAAGAATATAATGTGTCCTCCTTCCAAGCGATTTCTAAACTGAGAGTTGTTTAGTTCCAGTGTCCAAAACACAGAACTCCCCCTATCTTTTTTAAAGCTGTGCTGAGGATGATGTATAGCCTGGGCTACTTTGCTCAGGAAACCACTACAACCACCACCCCCCACCGCTGAGTGGATGAATGCTCCTGAGGATAGACCAAAGATGTGTGTCCCTAGAGTGCTACTGAATGACAGCAATCTCTGCTCTCCACAGAAAAGAGGACCCTAGGAAGCTAGCCAATAGGCAAAGGAATTCTGGTGTCAACTTGCTTGATTATGAGAGTAAAAAACTGCTTGAGATGCTGCCCATTAATGAATGATCCTGGTTAATAAATAATTCTGCTTTATAAAGGATCCTGGTTAATGAATGATTCTGGCTCAATTTCAACTCCTTCACCAATCACAATCTTTACTGTAAAGATTTTTTTAAAAATTGCCTAAGTGAAGTTAATAGAGAATGCATGTATGGACTGAATTCCTAGAGGTTCACACTCACCATGCACACGCATATACACACATGTACTTCCTTGCACACACGTGGGATTTACCTCATTGTGCACATATGTGTGCATACATCTATGCACTTGCATATCCTTGTGTGACTTATGCACATAGCATGTGTGCATACCCACACAAACACACACACAGATGGAAACCAGACAGATAGTCACCAGGTAGTTTGAGTCAGATCTTAAACTTAACCACCTATCCCTACTAAGTGGGAAGCCTGAGCCTATCATCATCATCACCTGGTCAACTGAACTATTGTTGGGGTTCATACTTAGCTCCTTCCCTGAACTTTGAACTCTGCAAGGACAACTGTGCATCTTGGTAACTGTTGCCTCTGGTCTCAAACCACAGGAGCTGTGGGTGGGTCATTTGGAAAAGAAAATAGGGGAAGAAATGGGGGAGAATAAATTATGGATGCATAAAGATGGTTTGACAAACTATTTGGGGGACTGGATAAAACTCTTTCCCTGACCTTGGGTTCCTCTTTCATGGGTGAATCATGGGGATGGAGATGCTCCTCCTTCAGGAACACACAGCACAGTTAAAATGCTTGATTGACAACTTGGTTGGGTCTTGGTTTTGGTTTAATTAACAGGTAATTACAGTCTTGTTTTGACTAAAGACAAGCAGTTAGTTAAAGACCCCATCAAGGAGCTTCTCTGACAAGCTACACTGAGCACGTAGCTCAACCATATGGTTCCCTGTGCTATAGTTGGTCAGGAGGCACATGGCCAAAAAGCCTATAGATGCCTCATCTGTAAGACCAGCTCTCCTCAGGATATTGGCCAGTGTGGGCTGCATATCTAAAGTCTGCCCTAAAACAAACTTCCACCACATGAAAGACCATGCCTGTTTGTCCAAGCTCCTTCCTGTGCCCTGTGCTTGGTGTCCTGGGTCTCCAAGCATAGTGGCAACTAAGCCATTTGCTACCAGATTTACAAGCAAGAGGCTCAAGGGTAGATAAGAAATCTGAAGACAGGTGATTCCCAACTTGGCATTTATTATTTTGGAGGAAGACTCATGACCAGTTATGGTTGTTCACCAGATGGTTGTTAGCAGGAGTTTAAAATACTGCCTGACATTGGCACAACCAAGTTCCCTCCATGTCTATTAACTCATGCTAACAAATATCTAGGAAAACAGGAGTAGATTTGAGATTGGAGGACTATGCCACCCTAGCAATGAGCAATCATTATACATTAATGTACATCCAAAGGGAGAACTGATCCCCCTTCTCAGTCAATACATTTCTAGACCTGTGTTTCCTCACACAGGTCTAAATAAGATACATCAAAAGTGTGTGTGAGTGTGCATGTGTGTGTGTGTGTGTGCGTGTGTACACTAGGAGAATGCATATTATTGTGTATATTAGGAGAAATTCCCACCAGACAAAGAAACTGAAATTCAAACATTTGGGGAGAAAGAAATAATATTAAATTTCAAACTCATTTGTTTGTTTGTTTTTTTCAAGAAAGTGTTTTTCTCTATGTATCCCTGGCTGTCCTAGAACTTGATCTATAGACCAGGCTGGCCTCAAAGTCTGAGATCTACCTCCCTCTGCCTCCGAAGGCTGGAATTAAAGGCACGCACCACCATTGCCGAGCTAAACTTCCAACTTTTTGAGCCTGTCTGTGTGTTTTTGTTTTCTCTTGTCTTTCACTATTTTTTTTTTTACTGTGAATGAAATCCAAGCTGACCTGGAACTCACTATGTAGATGAAGCTGGCTTCAAATTCACGGTGATCCACCTGCCTTTGTCCCCTGAGTGCTGATATTATATGCTGATACTTGTTTTGAGGCAGAGTCTTGCTCTGTGTTATAGGCTGGTCTTGAACTTGTAACACTCCTGCCTTGACATCGTGAGTACTGGGATTGCAGGCATACACCAGCACACCAGACTTAAGTATTTTTCAACTGAAACAATACAAATTAAATTGCTATTATACTTATATTCCATATAAAACACGCTAGGAGAGTTGCAGTTTAAATTGTAAAAGATCAATACATATATCAATATAAAGGAAACAATTTTTGCAGTTATTTAGACTTATGACGAGAAAAACAGATGCCAGCTGAAAGCTGTGTCAAGTTCCATGATGTTAACACTTGGGTGCATATGTCGTGTGACCTTTCCTACAGAGACAGAAATCTCTACTCAGTTCAGATAGAGAGGGCACAGACTTTTCAAAGCAAGGTTGCCATCCAAGTTCAGCTCCATGAGCTAGTGAGTTTGTTGGGGTTACAGAGAAGATCCACCGGCAGTCTACACCACCCAGAAGTTTCACCCCAGTCTGTCATTTACTTGTTTTTACCTCTGGACTTTCTGCATCCTGTGTAGGGTAAAGACTACTGCTGTGGTCTGGGGGTTGCTTGACCCCCTCTCATTCATGGACTGTGACTGGATGCCAATGTGAAGCTAGTAGGTGTTTGGGAAACAGTTGAGTCCTGAAGGCTATGCCTTTATAGGTGGTGGGAATGTCCCTGTGAGAGGGGTCAGTAGGCTGCTCCTACCCTTTAAAGATGTAGAGAAGACTCATTCACTGTATTAGGGTTCTCGGGAGTCACAGAACATATGGAGCATCTTTCTATATTGAGAGAATTTATTATGACGACTGACAGTTTGTAGTTCAACTACTGCCAGAAAGGTCAGCTGTGAACCGAAGTCCGAGAAGACAGCAGTTAGTTGCTCGGTCCCACGAGGCTAGTTGCTTCAGCTGGTCAATGGTAGAAGGAGGCTCCGACAGATGTGCTGGTAAGTAAATGCAAGCAGGAGAAGAAGAGAGAATCTTCCTTCTTCCAATGTCCTTATGTAGGTCTCCAGCAGAAGGGGTGGCCCAGATCAAAGGTGTGTGCCACCACGCCTGGATCTGGGACTTGTTTTGTCCCACCCGGGCTGATCTTGAACTCAGAGATCTACTTGCCTTAGTCTCCTGGGATTAAAGGCATGTAGCTTTCCTGGGCCTAAGCTTTTCATAGGCACTATACCTCAAGATCTCCATGCCAAAATCCAGATCACAAACTTGTGTCTTCCAGCCTGAAGATCTGGACCATGGGTGAGCCCTCCAATTCTGGATTATAGTTCATTCCAGATAGAGTCAAGTTGACAACCAGGACTAGCCATTACATTCATGAAACACAGCTGCCTCAACTTCCCCAGGTTTCTGCTGGATGCTTGCAAACCACTGATTTGACGCGCTGATCTGACATGCGCGTTCCACTATCTTTCTGCTGTTTCCATCTGCTCCCTGCTACTTAGGCTTTTGCTTACTACACACTTACCAAGCTTACTCATCCAAAACCAAAAGCGCAGCTCTGATAACTCCTTCTCTGGACCATACAGAGCACACACTGATTTCTCTGACCTTTAGGGGTCACGTGGCTTTCATGATGTTAAGAGCCCTGCAGAGTATGAAGCCTGCGTGCTACTCACTGTCAGTGACACCCCATGCTTGCTGGCGTGGTGAGACTCGGCTGAAAGGTCTGTGTAAACCTCTCCCCATGCTCCTAAGGCCTCTTCATGCATCCTGCTGACCTTCCATTCTGGAAACCACACCTCGTTTCCAGGAAAGGGGGTGCCACAGAAGAAACGGAGAAACTGAAAGGCGATACATTGAAGAGAAGCAAGCAGTCACACCATGCCCTTGGTTGGCTCTCGGAGTCATGCAGGACACAAGAAGCCGCAGCTGATCGGTGAGGGTGGAGTCGAAGACAGCACAGGTCATATTTTAAGACACAAACACAACAACTTCATCTTACTTTTGACTAAAAATGTTTTTTACTTGCAATAAAACAGTATAATGAACACCCAGATATCTAACTTTTTTTTATTTTGAAACAGGTTCAAGATGTACATCCTAGACTGGCCAACATCATCCAGTCCTCCTGCCTCAGCCTCCCATGTGCCTCAGGTGCAACATCACAAATGACTTTAGTTTACTTAAAACCTTATTCAGTTTATTAAAACCATAACATAACATTGAATGTGGTATTAATTTCATCTTTGGCCTTCTGTGTTTTGATTTCATTGGACTGGGCGGGGTTTTTGAGACACATTCTTACTATGTAGCCCAGGCTGGCCTTGAACTAAGAACCATCCTCCCTCAGCAAGTGTTTGCCACCACCTCTGACTTTATTCCCGGCTTTTATGATTGGTTGGTTGGTTGTCTATGTTTGGGCTTTTTTTTTTTCTGTTCTGTTTTGTTTCTTTTTTGTCTGTTTGTCTGTCTGTTTGCTTTTCTGAGACAGGGTTTCTCTGTGTAGCCCTGACTGTCCTGGAACTCACTCTGTAGACCAGGCTGGCCTCGAATTCAGAAATCTGCCTGCCTCTGCCTCCCAAGTGCTGGGCTAACCGTTTATATGACTCTACCTCCAAAGACCAGACTGTGATAGCAAACTTACTGCTCAAACTGCGAGAGAATTTCTCTGTGAGAATGGATGACCAAGAAAGCAACAACTGGAAACCCCCAAAAGTCATAAGATTGACATTATATTCCAGAGAAAGGTAAGTGAGACCCACGGCCATGGCTCTCAGCTGAGCTGGGCCTTGTGAGAGTCAGGCTCCCAAAGACAATCTCAGCCTATAGAAGGATTCCTCATTCTACAGGTGGAGGTAGAGGCAGAGGTGGAGATGTGGGTGGGTTGGGTTTTATTACATCTGACGTAGATTAGCTACAAATAGAGATATGGGTGCTTAGCGGTCCTGCTAAGCTTCACACTTGCTGAATTGTATGCTATAAAAGATTTCTTTCCTCTTTACGTGACTCACACATGAATAGCAAACACCCCCATGCTCACCAAAAGTCCCAAGAATTATCTAATGCGATTAAAAGGAAGAAGTCAAGAAACCTCTGGAACACCCCACCTGCCGCCCCGTGAGTTATTGGCCTCTTAAACGTCCATAACCCAGCCCGTCAGTGAGAGCCTTTATTTACCCTTAAGGCACTTGGCAGCTGCTAAATGGCTGTCTATGGCAGTTTGGTGGAGACAATAATAATACATTATAAATCAATGAAAATGAAGTTTTTGCCGTGATAATCTCATAGAGATTTGCC
>JADRCD010203359.1:0-18585 GCA_019843815.1 Montemys delectorum
CTTTTGGCAACCCAGTGGGAATGGTTGCCAAGACAGGGTCCTCAGTGTGACTTAAGAGACCCTGTTACCCCTCCCATTGCCAGGTCCTGGACAGCCAGGTGGAGAGAGTGAGTACCAGGATGTCTGCAGCTGGGGTGGGATGGAGGGGCAAAGGGGCAGGAGAGACTCATGAATAATCGGCCGACCTTTCCTCGGTGTGTTTGGGTGAGCCTAAGCCTGTTTACAGTGAACCGCAGGGTGATTTTTCATCCTTCCAAATGGAACCAGGGTTATGTAAGCATTGAGACCTCGCCCGGGGAACACCTGCTCCAAGGGGCCCAACGGAGGGGGCCCAGGAGAGACGGTGCCCCTTGGTTGACTCATGATCAAGTTCATGATGAGGAGGCTGCTCTTCAGCCAGGAAGTGGTTGGGAAGGGCAATGACTCTTCCTGGGGGGGCTTGGATGGGGCTGCTGTGAAGGGGCCAGGATCCCTGCACTCTCCTGAGTCAGACACAGGTCAAAATCAGAATTCAGCATTTGGTGCTAGAGGCGGATGCTTACCAGTAGTGCGTGGATTCATGCGTGCGTGCGTGCGTGCGTGCGTGCGTGCGTGAGTGGGTGGGCACATGGATGCGTGCGTGGGTGTATATGCCTCTGCATGGAGACTTTGCTCCTGACACAGTGCATTCTCATCCTGTTGGTCTTGTAGCCTCAAACTGAGCCAAAACAAAGCCCTCCTTAAGTCGCTTTGTATTTAGTCAGGAATGGAGCCACCCATATCGGGGTGCGTCTTCCTTCATCAGTTATGTCTCCTTGGAAACACCCTTGAAGACATGCTGTGTCTCCCTGATGACTGTAAACCATGTCAAGTCTACAGAGAAGATGAACCGTCACCCGGAGAAAACCCAGTGACAGCCTAGCCTGCCACCAGCCTCCAGTTCTACTGCATCCATCCTCAGGCTACCCTGGGAACATCACACACCCCACAAAATAGTCCAACAAGGCCCATTTTGCAGGCCACAGACCAGCAGGTTTTCTATGCACTTCCTGGTGCTTGTTCAGAGTGGGTGTCTCCTCACAGAGCCACAGGATGGTAGAGGACTCCAGGTTGTGGCCTGTGTGTGAGAATGGCTCTGATTTTAATTGCCCAAGGGCCACCAGGTACCACTCGGTTTCCTGTCCGAGTTTCCACTGGCCTATGCCTCTCTGGGGACCTGGGCACTGAGAGCTGATTATCCCTTCTGTTGACAGCAAGACTGATCTGTGTATCTGTCTCCCTGTTGGCAATGCCAGCTCAGGCTGATGGGCAGACTGCTGGCAGCCCGACTGTCTATCCTCTCTGCCATTTAAAAAAAAAAAAATAGTGGGACTCCCTTCACACTCCCTAGGTTCTATAGTACATATGAGAAGAAGGTTAACCGACTGTCCAGTTTCAGTTTCCCTGGCAAGGAGGTAAGGTTTCAAGAGTGCCCTGCATCCAGGATGGATGACTGCGTCCTAGGGCAGCTGATGGGTGAGGGACTGATTGCTCCATATACTTTTAGGAAAGTGTCCTAAGCTGGAGTTTAAACAGTATCCATTAGACATGGATACCTTCCTGCTATGATTCAGGGTGACGATGGGGACAACCCACTCTACAGATGCCTGAGGAATGGAGGGACGGGCAGTCATACCTGTGTCTCCTCCTCCCTCCATCCAGGTCAGCTCCTCAATCCCCATGGTCTAGTGGCAGCTCTCTGAGACCTCCATGCAGTTCTCTGACATAGTCTCCCCTTTGTCCTGCATCACCTGTGTATGTGGGGCTGGTGACTAAGTTGGCGTTGTGTCAGGAAAAGTCCATGAGAGAACACAGAGTGCAAGTCAGGAAGGAGACAGATCCCCTAGATGTGTTGTGGAGCAGAGCAACTGGGCCCAAAGGCCTATCTCCTGTTAATGACACAGAGAGAAGGTTCTAGACCACCAGAGCCACTGCTTCATGAGAACTTTCTGTCACCTATATTGCCCCATTATCACCTTGTGGCTAATCCAGTCTTCATTTTAAAGAGGGCTTAGGATTTTAATTCCTTGCCCAAGGCTGCTCAGCTGGGAGCCAGGCCTGACCTGAGTCTCCTGTCATGGTGGGTTTGGTAATAATGTTATCCCCACCCACTCTTGTCCCTCTCCTTCACTCTGCTGGCCAGGCTTGCAATGCTTCTCTGTCACTTTGGGAAACTTCCTCATCCCCCTGTCCTAGGTATAGTAGTGGCAGAGAGGGTCATGGTGGTGGTGGTGGTGGTGGAGGAGAAGAAGGTGGAGGAGGAAGTGAAGAAGGAAGAGGAGGAGAAGGAAAAGAAGGAAGAAGAGAGAAGGAGGAAGAAGTAGAGAAGGAAGAGGAAGAGGTGCTGGTGGGGGAGGACATGGAGAAGGAGGTGGAGGAAGAGGAAGAGGAGGAGGAGGGGGAGAAAGAGAAAGAAGAGAAGGAGGTGGAGGAGGAGGAGGTGGAAGAGGAGGAGGAGGTGCAAGAGGAGGAGGAGGTGGAAGAGGAGGAGGAAGAGGAGGAAGAGATGGAGAAGGAAGAGGAGGAGAAGGAGGAAGAAGAAGAGGAGGAGGAGGAAAAAGAAGAGGAGGAGGAAGAGGAGGAGGAGCAGGCAGTGGTGGTGTTGTGTCATGGCCAGGAGCTTGCACTAGGGAACCTTGACAGCCTGGGATGGGTAAGAGGCTGGAACATCTGTCTGGAACAAACCAGAGTGAATGTCAGTCAATCTGATGGGTCAAGTGTTTGTAGTCTTTCTCTGTTTGCCTGACATTGAGTTTTCATGTCCCTCTGAGTTACCCCATTGCTCCGTGGCTCCATCAGAGATCGGCACAGATGGTCCTCTCTGGGACACTTTCCTGACTTGCCCACCCAGCTCCTGCTGTGTGCTACTCAGAGAGCCTGGCCCCAGCTGCCCACTGAGGCTCACCTGAGTGAGAGAAACTCTTCTCTCACAGATGCATATGGCAAAACCAGCCCTGGCATCAGCTGCCTGCAGTGGAGGATGTTGTGCAGGAAGCCAGGGCTGCAGAGTCAGCTCTCCCAGTCAACTGGAAAAAGAGAAACGTCTGTGGAACTTTCTAGAATCAAGTCCTGCTGTCTGGAGCCCCTCAGCTGTGAATGCACACTGACCCCGCAGGGGAAGGAAGGCTGATGGGTGTAGGAAGCTTGAAGCACTGTGTCTCTTGCCTCTGAGTGCTTTTGTCACTGGCCCTGTCCCCTCTGGCAACTCTGTAAGGTCTAGTGCCCCACACAGCCCTGAACTGCAGGCCTTTTCTGCCCAGCCGAAGCCATAGGAGCCTGAGTCACCTCTGCCGGCCTGTTCAGAAGGCCACTAGGAAGTACAACCCCATACTGTAACGTGGGCCTCGGCGGCCCACGGGAGTCCCTGTGTGTTTCTGGACGACCGTCCCAAGGTGCTTGCTGTGGCTGCCTCAGCTGCATCTGGAGTCAGAACCCTCCCGATCCAATCCCACCCTTCAGCAGGTCATGCTCTCCCTCCTTCTCTGTTGAGGGTTTGGCTTCTGAACTCCCAACTTTCTCCAAGAGACTAGACCTTAAGCTGTGCTGAGAGGAGAGGCTGCAGCTTGTATCTCCGAAGCAACCTGTCTAGATGAGGGAAAAGGCCCAGTGAAGACGGTGCTGCAGAAAGTCTCATAGCACAGAAAGCCTGATGCTTTCTGACAGATTTGGAAAAGAGATAGCTGGCAAGCCAACGTGACTGCAGAGAAGCACTTAATCCACTTGAAGCCGTGGCCAGAGCCGATACTCAGCCCCTCACAGGAGCTTTGCCTGCTCCTAAGAAAATACAAATATGATTTAAAAAAAAAAAAACCCACAAGACGGCATCCACCCACCCCTGTCTTGTCCTTGCTCCAGACACTGTACACTATCCTCCTCTTGGTGACCAGCATTAGGACCCTGCTCTGCCTAGAAATACCGTAAGCATTTATAAGGAAATATATGTCTGATGAGTCATCTTCGCTGTTAGCCTGACAGGATTTCATTCACCTGAGAAACAGACCTCGAGGCTTCTCTGGGGAGGCTTGACCCACCCCCAAGTGTGAGTGGCACCATCTTCTAGGCCACTGCCCAGATTTATCCCCCCCCCAAAAAAAAATAAGAAGAAAGCGAGCTGATCACCAGCCATCACCTTTCTAATGGTGTCGAGCCAACATGCAGCCTCACTTTCCTCTCAGTGCCTTTGTTAAGGTGACTAGAACACCAGGTGACACCGTTGCTTGGATAACCCGAGTATGGGTTCTCAGACCTTGGAAAGTAGCACCCTGGAAGAGTGTTGTGGAGTTGGGCTGTGGGGTAAGGGACTCTGGGCCGCCCCGGTGTAATCTCGGGAGACAAGAATGCTTTGAGAAACGTGTCTGATGCGGTTGCTGAGGGCAATGAGGACTGAGCTAGAGGCCTTTCAGGATGGCAAAGAAACTGGCTACATTCCACCTGTGTCCTCAAAGTCGATCAAACCTGAATTTAGAGAGGGATGAGATGCCTTCTTCAGCACAGGAAATTTCAAGACAGGAGGGCATCCAGAATGTAGTATGGTCACTGCTTGCTGCCCTCGCCTGGCAGTCTGGTGAGAGACAGAACAGAAAGACAAAAAGAAAAACCACTAAGAAACAGACACAAGCATGTGAACAGGAAAGATTGTTTGTCTAGAAAGGAAGAGTGAGCAAACTCCATGTCTTAGGCAAGGCAGTGTGGAGAAAGTAGCAGTAATTGTGGAAGATGCTAATGCCAATAAAGAGAAGCCTCCAGCTCTTCAGAGGGACAGCAGATGACATGCCCTGAGGATGTTGGAGATGCCAGAATGCCAGGGCAGTGGACATCCATCAAGGAAAGCTGAAGTCACCAAGTGGAACTGGCCTATGCTACAGGTAGGTGGGGCAACTCAGAGGGTTGGATCGACAAGGAGTCTATCTAGAGCCCCAGGTGCAGGGCACAGAACAGCAGGACCTGGAGTTTGCCCTAGTCTGTTTTGCTCTGGTCTGGTCATTCCCTACTATGCCCCCATTCCTCACAGGATGGGGGTGATTGCTCTGTGCCACTATTTATTGGAAGAGTCTAACTTGTTTTTTTTTTTTTTTTTTATCTCATAGGGCCTCACTGCTAAGAGATGACTGTGAATATGAGAAGAAATTTTGGAATATTAAAATGTTGAAACAGTTAAGACTGCAAACTCTTGCAGCTGGACTGACTGTATCTTACATTATGAAGTGAGATGGGCCTGTGAGGGTCAGGTACGGAGTTCTGAGGTTTAAAATGGTTGAATCTAGGCCTCAAGTTGTCGATGAGTGGGTTTGAGGTGTCTAATCTCCACTGTCGGCTGGATTTAGAATCACATAGAAGACACAAAACCTCTGGGTGTGTCTATAAGAATGTTTCCTGAGAAGGGTAATCAAAGTAGGAACACCCATCCCTAATATGACTAGCACAGTCCCCTGAGCTGAAGTCCCAGACCAACTAAAAACAGAGGAAAGTTGAGACAAGCACCCAGGTCTGTCTGCTTGGTGTGTGTGTGCATGTGTGCATGTGTATGCATGTATGCATGTGTCCATGTGTGCAAGCATGTGCACATGTGAGTGTGTGCACGTGTGTGAGCGCATGTGTGTGCACATAAATGTGTGTATGTTCATGTGTGTGTGTGTTTGTGTGTGTGCACATGTGTGTGCATGAGCATGTGTGCCTATGTGCATATGTGCATACCAAGGACAACCTTGGCTGTGTCTGTCATACACGTGTTTTCTTATTGTGTATATGTGTATCTATATGTACTGTAACACATGTATGGAGGTCGGAGGACAATTTTATGGAGTTGATTCTCTCCAAGAGAATTCAATGCCCATGCTGCTGGGGATTGGCTGCAATCACCTTTACCTGCATAGCCACTTCATTCACCTGATGTTTTATTTTTAAAAGACAAGTTTCTCTTACCAACCTGGAAGTAGGCTAGCAAACCCTAGAGATTCACCTGTCTCTGCCTCCCCAGAACTAGAACACAAGCATCAGATGCCACCCCAGCTTGGTTAGGTACTAGGGATAGGACTAGGGTCCTTGTGCTTGCAAAGCCTTGATCAATTCATATCCTCAGCCACTCCCTCCCTCCCTCCCTCTGTCTCTCCCTCCTTCTCTTCTTCCCTTCCTCCATCCCTCCATCCCTTCCTCCCTCCCTTCCTCCCTCCCTCCCTCCCTCCCTCCCTCTTCCTCCTGTTCTTCTTTCCTTCCTTCTTCCCTCCCTCTCATCCTCCTTCCTTCTCACCCTCCCTCCTTCTTTCTCCCTCCCTCCCTCCCTTTCACCCCCTCCCTCTCACCCTCTCACCCTCCTTCCCTCCTTCCTCACCATTATTGTGGCACTGGGGTTGAACTGAGCCCAGGCCTTGCTGCTGAGCTCCACCCTAACCCTCACTCTTTCCCAGATGCTCGCACACTGATACAGGCAGGCAGCTGTGATGCTCTCTCTCTGTGGCTGCATATCCGGCTCCTTCTCTTTCTTTGAATGGAATCTCCTGCAGTTTTGGGCTGCTGGCATCGCTTACCGCCCGACATCTAGATAAACATCACAGCAGCGAACATCTCATCGGCAAGAGCACACACATCCTTAATTATTTCCTCTCTTGTAATCCCTAACCTTGGGCAAGCCAAGTTGCTGTTTATTCAAAGTTGGTAGATATCACTACATAGACTTCCAGAAAAGCCCTTTGAACAAATCTATACTTTGAAGAGCAGAGTTGAGGGCAGGCGGGGTTTTGAAAAGACTTTCTGACTTAAGACGCCGGTATTGCAGAGGCTGCTTGGCCACTAAGACGCAGATGATATTCCAACTTGGAATATTCTGCTTACTTTAGGAAGCTGAGCCAGCACTCCACTGCGCCTTCAGAAGAAGGAAAAGAGGGGCTGGAGGAAAAGATGGCGAAGCTGATTTCTGGGCAGACCTCTCAGGAGAGCATCCTCTCCGGCAGGCAGTTTGCTACAAGTTTGGGCTTCCAAACTTGGGGTGAGAGGAAAGTTGGCAAGTCGCTGCTCCGAGTCAGTTACATTCCAAGGCACCAGAAGAGCTGTCTCAAATCGAGAAGACAACTTCATACAGGATAGTCAAGTGACGGGCCATGAGCTCAAAACACTAATTAGTCAGAGCAAGGCAGGCAAAGGAATCATCCAGTCAGGAACCTCGGATAACCGAGTCCCAGGCCCACCATCGGTTACACCCTCTCTGACACTCATTTGTGGCCTCAGACTCTGTAGGCCGATCTTGGGGGTGACCAAGATTGAGAAACAATGTGGTATGTGGAAGGAACATGGCTCTGCTATGGTACTGAGAGCTGCGCAGCCACGCTTCCCATGCAGATTCTGATATCAGTACCACAGGGCCCTGAGCGTGAGAGGGAAGCGAGCACAAGAAGCACCAGGTGTTTGTAAATCGTACTAGGTGATGATTTTTCTCAAGCAAGAAATGGATGGGATTTAGAAAGAAAAGACTTGTGGGCCAGAAAGATGCTCAAGAGCCAGGGTTTGGTTCCCAGCACCTGTGTCAGGTGGCTCGCAACCACCTGTAATTCCAGCTCCAGGGAATCCATCTGGCTCCTGCTAGCCCCAGTTACCTAGAATTTTCTTTCCAGATGAGGTATCTGAGTTAGGGATTCCATTGCTGTGAACAGACACCATGACCAAGGCAACTCTTATAAGGACAACATTTAATTGGGGGCTGGCTTACAGGTTCTGAGGCTCAGTCCATCATCATCAAGGCAGGAGCACAGCAGCATCTAGGCAGGCATGGTGCAGGCAGAGCTGGGAATTCTACCTCTAGTTCTGAAGGCAGCTAGGAGAAGACTGGTTTCCAGGCAGCTAGGATGAGGGTCTTAAAGCCCACGCCCACGGTGACACACCTACTCCAACAAGGCCACACCTCCAGACAGTACCACTCCACATGAGGAGATCCTAACTCTTAGACAAGCTGAGACCATACAAACTCAGTCTCCCTAGTAGATCCAGTAGGAATGAAGGCCATTGGCTGACTGGTTGGGGCCACAGGGCCTGCAGGTGGGGCTCCAAGGCAGATGGATGGGTTTCGCTCCTCTGAAGACCCTCCCCAGCTGGGCTGGCCCCAGCTATGTGGGACAGGAAGACAGCCTTTCCCTGCTACGCCCACCCTCGAGAGCTCAGGAGCGTTCTCACACAGCTGTGTCACACTGGGCAGAACTATGAAAGGGTTATTAACGTTTGCTATTTCATAGATTTCTTTTTAGACCATAAAACAGACCACGGAGAGCAGCACGGCTTGTTCTCTGTAATTGGCCAGCGTTCCCCAAGCAGCCGTTTGGCCACCTTGACATTCAATGTTTTCTTGACCCTCGCCCCTTTTCTCACCCGAGGAGTATCTCCTACAGGTCTCTCCCCAGGATGAAAAAACAATAAAACTAAATATGTAACAGCCAAGGCCTGAGGTTAATGTCTTTAACAAGATAATGTTACTTAGGGGAGCCGTAAAGCAGGTCTGTGAAATCCCGTCCTCGATGCAGAGGCCACGTTAAGAAACCATGTGCGGCCCTGGCCAGCCCTGCACTGCTCCCTCTGTGCCTGGCTTGTTTTGATCACGTGTCAGACTGACCCTTTAATACTGTCATTCAAAGTGGCTGCTCACAGGGGGTGGGGGGTGGGGGGGGGATGATGTGGTGTGGACGCCTCCCAGAATAAATAGGGTCCTGCTCCCATGAGGCTGGTCTTTCCCAATGGGAGCGTGAGGCATGATGGATCTCTAAGACTGGAAGAGACTGACAACTGGAGTACTCAGCTCAGTGAACAGATGTAGCCACCCCACGCAAACATCTGGTCCCCGAGGAATGGGAAGGTTGGTGGGGGCATTCAGGGTTCAGTTTGGATTTTGGCATCAGATAAACACAGGCTCACACCCCATCGGTCATTTCCACTTACCTCTGATGAGCCATCCCTTGAAGTTGTATGTTCCACATTGGCACGAAGGCTCCAATGCTGGCCACAAAACCCCAGGGAAGGACAGCTGTAATAAATCCCAGTGGTGTGCAAGACCTGGCTATGGTGGGTTCCCCCTGCCAAAGGCATCCTATCCTGCATCAAAGATTCGGGCAATAAACCTCACCCTGTGCTGAGAGATGCAAACAGAAACCGCAGCAAGGGCCAGGAAGATGGCTCAGCAGGTACACGGGTAAACGCTTGCCACACGGCTCTGAGGAATAGCGTTTGGATCCAAAGCTCCCAGGTAAAAGCTGTAAAAGGTGTGGTAGTCTGCCTGTAATCCCAGTACTTAAGGGGTGGAGTCGGGGTATCCTCAGAGTGGGCTGAATATCTGAATCAGTGAACCACAGGTCAAGTAGAAAATCTTGTTTCATAATATCAACCTTTGATCTCTACACACAAGTACACATATGCACCCACACACTGCAAAGATACATATCCATAAAGAAATCAAAGGGAAGAGACCACAGTAAGAAAAAGTCACACACCCCATGGGACTACTGAAATGATGAATATTGGTGATAGTGCCCACGTGAGCAAGGACGTAGAGGAGACTCAGTCATGGTACCCATGCTGCCATGGAAACAGCAGAGAAGACTTTGTGCCAGCCTCTGCAGTGGGCTCTTCTGGGTGCAGCTGAGACCAGAAGGACTAGTCAACCTTGAAGGGAGGGAGAGGATGGTGTGGGCCAGGCTGGGAACTGTCCTGCCTCCATTAAGGCCCTGGGTCTTACTGAAACAGGTCCTAGTTGGTCACCATCTGCTTTTAAAACGATCCCTGGCTCATCACTCACTTCCAAGTCCCGCCTTATGTGTCCACTTAGAAAAATCACATCCCATTGTACTGTGGGCTATGTGTGTGAACATACATGTGCCACAAGCCACAAGTGGATGCCAGAGAGCCAACTGCATGAGTTGGTTCTCTTTCCACCTTGTAGGTTCAATCCCTCTAGGGGATGTAACTCAGGTTCCAGGCCTGGCTGTAAACCAGAGAGCTTTACCAACTCTCCTGCCCATTTGTGCTCACTTCTGTTGCCAAAATTTAAAAATTATTTTAAAAAAAAGTAGCTAATCGATTTTAGAATAACAGAACCATTAATGGTGGGATGCTTCAAACATCTAACCTCTGGCAAACACAAGGTAGCTCCCCCCAAATCTTTCAAGGTCGGCTCCCCTATCCTTCACCCAGAGTCTTATCAGAGCATTTTGAGTTTTTTGCTGGCTCTTTCAGACATCTGATACCTGAGATGTGGAAGAGAATTTTAGAGGAAGCCTTTGATTGTAGCAGAGCCTTTCTAGTTTTAAAGTCATCAACTCTGTGAAACAACTGAGCTTAAAGGCACATTGCAAATGTCCAGCCAGGGGCTGGCCCCACATCTTCCTCTATGTATGAAGGGCACACCTTTGCCCAAAGTGAGGAACAGCCCGAGGAAGCTCACAGGTGAAGCAGGTGCTGTCCCAGAGTGACAGCTGTCTGGTGACTGCTTCTGTCCTTGCTTCTCAGCTATAGCCCTGTTCCCAGGTCTGACCCTGTCAGCAGCCATGGACACCTCAGTGTGATGTCACCACAGACTTGGAGTCTACAGGGCCTCACTTTCTTTAATCAATATGACAAGTGTTTTTATGACACAAGGGGGAAAAGAAGATTATGACATTGGCTATCAAGAGGAGGAGGCACTAGGTTCTCAGAACTGTTCAAATGTGACTGGTGTAAGCCTTGGGGATACCTGGAGAATCTGCCAGGTGATGACAAGCTCAGGCCCCTCCTTCCAGGGAGGCACCTGCTCCCCGTTTCTCCATGCTCAGCCAGCCACCCCTATAGGGCATCTACTTTGCCCCTGGTCTTTAGGTTGCCAGCTCTGCTCTAGGAAGGCTGCCTCTCACTGCCATACCCTGCAATGCTGTGCTGTGGCAGATCCAGATGTGCACCCAGACCCCAGTGGAGGGTGCACAGGAAGGGTCTTTCTCCACATACCCGGCCTCCAAGTCCCTAGGATGTCCTGCCCCATGTAGGTATCCACTCTAGGTGACAAAGAAGGTCAACGGTGGCACGGAATAGCCACGGCACAATGTGATTCTGAGCCTTGATAGGCTCAGGTGTCCTAAGGAGGGTGGAAACTTAACCTGCTGTGGCAACCGCGGGACCCAGAGAGGATGCTAGCGTGCACCCACGAACCCTTTCCTGTAAATAAGATGTTGCATCCCAGCCCCTGGTGGGTGATTTTATTCAGCAATGAGGTCTTTACAGGGGATCAAATTAGAGGAGGTTGCAGCGGCTTAAATGAGAATGTCCCCGTCATCTTAGGTGTTTGGTCCCTAGTCGGCATGGCTGTTTGGAAGAGTTAGGGTGGCACAGTTTTCTGGAGGAAGTATGCCTCTGGGGCAGGCTTCCAGAGTATAGAGCTTCACCCCACTTCCAGTTTGCTTTCTTGGCCTCATTCTTACATCCGAAAGTGTGTGCCCTCAGCTTTCTGCTCCAGTTGCCAGGCTTATGATGGACACCTAGCCCCATGGGACCGTGAGCTCAAACAAACTCTTCCTTCTCTCCATTCTTCTGGCCATGACAGCAACAGCAAAGTAACCAATCAGAGGCCTTGAGGGTGGGCTGGACTCCAGAGTGACAGAAGCAGAAATGGCAAGGGAGAAAACACCAAGCAAGGATGACTGGCAGGGGCTGGATGGATGGATCTGCAAGACACAGAGCCCTAAGCCAAGAGCAGACAGGATGTGAGGAGGGGCCCAGAACTGACTCTTCCTCCTACTCCAAGGGTGAACCAGCTCAGTGGACATTTCTCTATCAGATGTTTAGTCTCCAGATCTTTGAGAGAATAAAATTCTATTGCATAAGTCTTCTGGGAGTTGGGGCTGCCGTAGGAGTGGTATTCTGGTCCAGCGTTCTCAGCAAATGAACACAGGCAATAGCAGATGATTCCTGAGCTATGACTCTAAATTTTTCGTTACACAGTGTTAGCTACCTGGGACACTCCTCAGAGTCTTATCTCTTTGAAGACAGGAGCCTATGTATGCGGTATGCATCCCTTAAACGATTGCTGTTTGAGCACACAGGCAGAAGAATGGATGCCCAATGACATAAATTACCCTCAAATTTCTGGACACCGCTCCCTGCACCATGGATCAAGGCTATCCCCAGAGATTCAAGCTCTGGGCAGCTGCAGATCTTGCAGATCAGCTGCACACTCTGAGCAGCCTGGGAACCTGAGCAAAGCCCCCGAGGTGAGGCATATCCTGAGGGAGCAAGGGCTGGAAAAACAGGAAGGTGAGGGCCTCTGTGTTTTATGGACATCCACAGCAGCATGGTTCTGGGGGGATGGAGGGCCGAGAGCCAAACAATGCTGAGAAGGGTTGGCAGAAGGGCTGGGCCACACAATGGACCCATGCTGACCGCTTCTGCAACCAGAATAGCTCACAGGCCTGCTCTGTTCCAGGGTGCCTCACACACTCCGCAGAACATCGAGCATAGAGCAGACTTTCAGAGACACCTGAGAATCTCTGAGCTTTGCATCTCCACACACGCTGTACTTAAGCACAGGTAAGCCTCACGCCCTGTACTTTCCAAGACAGGGTTCAAATCCCTGCTAGTGAAGGGGGCTCAAGCTTTTGGGGGGCCCTCTGGGGTATATAGGGCTCCTTTCTACTAAATCCACTTATTAGCATTTTCACTATTTTAAACCCTTAAATGATCTTGAAATCCAGTCATACTTAATTTTTTGAATTTTATTTTTATTTCTTCCCTATATTTTATGTGTGTGTATGTGTGTATATGTGTGTATGTGTGTGTATGTGTGTGTATGCATGTATGTGTGTATGTGTATGCGTATGTGTGTGTATGTGTGTATGCATGTATGTGTATGCGTGTATGCGTGTATGTGTGTGTGTATATGTGTGTGTATGTATGTGTATGCATGTGCGTGTGCGTGTGCGTGTGTGTGTGTGTTTGCAGGTCAACTTACTGGAGCCGGTTCTCCCCTTCCCTGGGTATTTTCCAACCTCAGGCCGGAGGCTTGGCAGTGAGCTCCTTTACTCGATGAGTCATTTTGTTGGACTCTCTGACCAACTTTTCCTGTGCAGCTTCTCTCCATTCTAAACATTGTACACGAACTTGGGTTGTAAATGTATTTATTATCCCTTTATTTGCTTGCAGAGCTAGAGATGGAACCCAGAGTCTCATCAGAACCTCACAGACACTCGTAAGCTCTCTATTCCTGAGCTACATGCTTAGCTTCTTTTTAAATTTTGAGCCAGTCATTTCTTACAAAGTTGCCCAGGTCTTCCTTGAACTTGTGATCCTTCTGCCTCAGCTCCTGAGTGCTGGTATTTTAGACCTGCACCGCCACACTTGTGAATCTATGTCTATCTATACCTACGCCTTTTCCTATCTATATCATGTATATCTGTCTGTCTATCTACCTATCTATCTAGCTAGCTAGCTACTTGAGATAAAATTTCACTTAGCCCAGGCTGGCCTCAAACTCACTATGAGACTGAGGATGACCTTGAACTCCTGATCAAGAGTGCTGAATTAAAAGATGTATACCTCATCTGGTTTATTGGGTGCCAGGGAGTGAATCCAGGGCTTCATGTATGTTAAGCAGACTCTCTACCAACTGAGCCACACCCCCTGCCCTGATTGATAGATATATTATATAGATCATACATATTCATAAATAAAACATATGTTAAAACAATTCCCAGAATATTTGTACCTGTTTGGTGACCAGGTGGACCCCAAACTCACTCCAGTATTGTCAGTTCTTGGTCACCTCACATAACAAGACAATGCCCATGTGTGTGCCAGCATCCATTTGATGTCAGGTTAGGGGAAACTACTTACTTCTTCTGCTCGGAGCCAGCACTGTACACGCTAGGCCAGTGCTGTCCCCGGTCCCACCCACTCCCTCCATGTGATTTATTTTGCAGCTGTAAGCTGGGGCAGGCAGGCAGGCTCTCTCCTGCTCTGAGCCAGGCAATGTCGACTCCGCCCCGTTCTCCAGGGAGAACGGCACCAGGAGCGCATTTCTTCAGCTTCACAGGCTATGGAAGTCTGAAAAAAGCACTTGCCCTCTGCGAAGGATGTGAGCTGGCCCGTGGCCAGGGCGGACTTCACCTCTTGTAAATACCTCCTTTTCCCGTTAGGAACCCTGAGATAAGCTCGCAGGACTCTGCTGGCAAGGGCGGTGATCCCGAGGTCTGTGGGAGGAGAGGACCCCCCAGGGTCAGTGTTTGCTTGTCTCTGCAGCCTCTAGCCCCCAGGATGGTGAGTCCTGGATAGGGCTCCCTCCTTCTGTTGTTTCAATGCTACAACTAGGGCGGGTTCTGGTAAAAATCCTAGAGGTCAGGGGTCAGTGTTCATGCCTGTCCTCCCTGTCAGCCAGGGCCTGTTACATTTAAGAGAACATCTTGGCTCTTAGTTGGCACAAGTGGCTGCTAATGGCTGAGGCCCATCATTACCTTGGCTTTCCAGGTGAGGCATACAGAGAGCATCTCCCAGGCTGCCATGGACATCAAAGAAATGCTTCCTGGGCCTTGTGAGTCCATATGTAATGAGCCTCGATGCCTCCCGTCTTAGGGGCATTCATGCCAGGCTGGGGTCCCACGAGCCTACAGCATGCATCACCTTTGATCCTCACAGCCTTCCTTCCAGTGAGGCCTACCAGGGTTGAATGGGGGACAAAAATGGAGCTGGTTTCCAGGAGGTTACAGGGCAGAAACATCTGGTGGCACAGAATGCCAGAAAGAGGTAGAGTAGCAGGTTCTTGGGTCTTGAACCATCTCAGGCTGAGGCCTGAGAATCTTGCTGTAGCCATTGGCAATCCCTCTGAAATCTCGACCAGGCCTTGGCAGCCTCTGAGGGGGGAGGAAGGAAGATGGCACTTAGAAAAGTCACACGAGAAGATCCATCCAGAACAGCCCCAGCAAGGTGACAGCAGACACCATGGCTGAACTGCCCTTCCAGAGACATAACAGGCCTTTCTCTGAGCAAATTCTGCCCTGTACCCTACATCCTGTCCCCTGCCAGAATGCTGCTGTGTGGATATCCATGGACAGCCAGGTCATTCTTGGATGACAGAATACACAGACTGTCCCTGCTGGGGGCCAGTTTTCCCATGAATACCTGTACGCAGTCCTCTACAGGACTGGGTGGGTTTTCTGGAGACAGCAGGGCAGCAGACCCCAGTCAGCTTGGCATTCAGTGTTCAGATCACCCAGGAGCTTCATCAGAGTTTCCAAGCTAGTCTTGATGCCAGTCAGCCATCATTTGCCCATAATGCTTTGCACCTTCCTTAGTTGTACATAGCTGGGGCCTGGAGGTCCCAAACAGACTATCCCAAGTTGGAGGTGAGCTCTGCCCAGTGTGGGCACCACTGAAGACCATTGGAATCAGAATAGAACCCTAGATGCTCCCTTGGTCAGGGTGTTGAGGCACCCGAGCCACTCAGGAGGGCATGTGATGTCAGTATCACTTTTACTCAACCCCCAGAAACCGGAAGTGCAGAGGCAGGCGGCTGTCCACAGCAGCATCCTTCCCAAAGTTGAGCTCTGTGTCAGCCTTGCACTGTATCTGACCCTGGAGAGATTGAAAGCCGAAGTCTGCATGATCTTCTGAGGCAGGGGCCTGCCGTCCATCACCCAAATGATCCCTTCAACAAATGTAAACACCTGCCCCTCTTCCCTCCCGCTCCTGGGATGGCTAGCTTTGGGGGTTCTGTCTAGTCCTTTGTAAGGTCGTCTGCGGGGACTTGCCCACTCTGCGTTCCTGGGACCTCAAACTGGACTCTATCACAGAGGCTACAATTCCTCGCTGTAAGCTCGAATCTAGAATTCCAGAAGAAGCTTGCCAAGTGAGGGTGACCCAGCAGGCCCCTCCCTGGACCACGTTATCCCTTCCTCCTATACCCCAGCCTCGTTGTGCACCAGCCAAGGAATGCCCCTCTGTCCTGGGAGACTGCAGAGATGCTCTGTGAGCTGGATCAGCTCATTTGTGTCCTTTCTCTATGTGTGTGTGTGTGTGTGTGTGTGTGTGTGTGTGAGAGAGAGAGAGAGAGAGAGAGAGAGAGAGAGAGAGAGAGAGAAAGAGAGAGAGAGAGAGAGAGGAAGAGAGAGAGAGAGAGAGATTGAGATTGAGATTGTGTATGTATGTATGTGTTCATTTTTATATGGGTGCTCATGTGGACTCATGAAGGCCGGAGGTCTATCAGGACAGGGTTTCCACTCTGATCCTGGAGCTTGCTGATTCTGCTGGCTGGCCTGTGAGCCTCAGGGATCTTCCTGCCTCCCTGTCTTCCCAAGGCTGGGAATACAGACATGTCACCAAGCCTAGCTACTTACATGGGCCCTAGAGATTGAACTCAGGTCTCTCTATCCTTCCCCTAGCTGTCCCATCCCTCTCTCCACCCACCATCACTTTCTGACTCATGTGGTCATATGACCCTGTCTGGGCTCTAGACCGTGGCCCTGCGGAGGTGTCTGGCCCTGAACCTGACCCTACCGTTTTTTCCTGTTATCTGCCACTGGACATTTGATGTGGTCTCGGAGATGATCCTAGAAAACAGATCCTCACAGAGGATCCCATATCTCTCACAGGGTGGGTTTGCACTCTCTGAGCCTTTCTCTGAGTCATGTGAGTGCACATACATTCGTGTGTTTGTGTCTATTCAGGGACATGTGTGGAGTTCTGAGAACAATCTTGGTCATCATTCCTCAGAGGCTATCCACCTGATTTTGGGGGACAGGCTCTCTCACTGGTCTGAAACTAACCAAGTAGGCTAGGCCATGTGTGTAGTGAGCCTCAGGAATATGGATGGCTGTTTTCCCCAGGCTGGGGAATATAAATGCATGCCACCATGCGGGGATATGTGTGTATGTGTATATATGTACAAATAAAATTATATGTATGTATGTTTGTATGTATGTACATATATGTGTATATAATTTTATTTTTTAATGTAGGCACTGTAGCTCAAGCTCAGTGTGTGCATACAAGCACTTTAACCACGAAGCTATGGCCCAGCTCCTGTCTCTGCATCTTGAAATGGCTTGGCTTGGCCTCAGGGGCCAACGGAGCTTGGATAGGCAGCTCGAGGCAGAGTCAGACAGTGTGGCTCTAGAATGGAGACCCAGGATGGGTAGAGTGGGATTCCCAGGAAGCGACCAGCAGAGGCAGGAAAACGAGGCCAGCCCAAGTCAAGCAAGAGTCTCCAGTCAGAGATGACCCTAGGTGTAACTCAGACACTACACCAGAGAAAGAAGTTAGTGAGGGTGGAGCACAGAGGGTTCTCTGAATGATTTCCCGTTAAGGAGCTGAGACCTTTGACAAAGTCATGCAAGCACCGTTCAGCACTGAACAGCTTTTATGTTAAAAAAGAAAATGTCGTAAGGATAAGCCACCAGTTCCGTTCGGTTTTGTTCCTGCAAGGCAGAACACAGTGCTAACAGAGATGCGTACTCTTCAGGGACTTAAGACTTTAGCAAAAGTGAGTCTGGGAGTCTTCCCCGAGCAACCCGAGCTCAGGAGACCAGTGGTGCGTCTCTCCCCAGGTCCTCTGGGTGTCTCGGCATTGGCGATTGGTGGCAGGTCCTCTAGACCTGATTCATGGCTGCCTGGATACATGGTGGGAGAGTCGTACCCTCCCTCCATCCGCCAGATCCGCCTGATAGCATTTCGGGGTTCTCCCACTTTGCAGGAGTTACGATTTATGTCTGGTTCATCAAGATAAGGCTGAGAGCTGCGCTCAAGGTCTGTGGCTGCCGGCCGGCCCCGGAAGCTGGCGTAGTCTCTGCAGCACCCGGTGGAACCAAATCCGTGCAATCAGCAGAGGGTGATTTACTTGGTTCCACTGGCCCCACATTTAAACAGATGTCAGCGGGTAGCAAACGCAGTGGGAGGAAGACATTAGAGAAAGTTACTGTGTCGGAAAAGAGGGAGCGTTGTAAATGTGCTAAAAGGGAAGGCAGTATTTATGACTGCAGTTGCTGGCGATCTGCTTTCCTGCCTGATCATGTGAGGCCACGAGAGCCCCTTCCAGTTGCTGCTCTGGCAGGCTAGGGTGAGGGAGGCCCCCTGGGATCCTCATTTGCAAGGACCCCACAGCTCTCTTTGGGAAGGCACTGACAGTCATTCACAGGAAGGTGGCAGCTCAGGTCCCAAGTCTGGCATGCATCACATAGGGACTGCTGCACCCATTGGACAGATGGAGAGACTGAGAGATGGAAGCAAACTGAGGTGAGCTCCTGCCCAGGAAGCATCAAGGCCTTCCCAGTGCAATCTTTCCAGCGGTCCCTGACATCAGATTTGGTGTCTGTCTAGGCTGTTTTGCTTACTGCCTCAGGGGCCCTGAACTTGTGTCTGAGGCTGGCCGCAGCCATGCTCTCAGCCCTCATCCTTCTGGCCCAGCAGGTCCAAATCCTTGTGGTGGACAGAAAGTGAGGAATCCCATTTTGTGGTGTCATCCTGGCCTCATAGGGGAGGAGGGTGGGAGAGGATGCTCCCCCTATTGTGATCTCTGATGAGGTAACTGACAGCTAGCTGTGGTATGTGTGTGTATGTGTGTGTGTGTGTGTGTGTGTGTGTGTG
>JADRCD010203359.1:18685-52722 GCA_019843815.1 Montemys delectorum
GAGAGAGAGAGAGAGAGAGAGAGAGAGAGAGAGAGAGAAGAGACCCCAGGCCAAACTCACTGTCTGGAATGCACCATACCACACCGCTGTTGGAAAAGCCCACTTTCCACTTCTTGCCTCACAGACTCCAGCGTGGGACGGTCTGCTCCACACTGACACCCAGACTGCCCTTGGGTCTCTGTCTTACCACATGTACCCTCAGACACAGGCTCCATGCTTTTGCTAGCCCTGGAGGGATGCCCGTGGGCTAACAGGGCCTTAGCTCCAGCCCTGTCCTACCTCCAGGCCTGTGGATGGCAGGTGACCAGGAAATGTTTGCATGGAAGAACAAACAAATCAGAGAGCCCATAACAGAGAGCTGTTGGGGACAGAGGCCTTCTGAGGTCCAGTTCTGGGATAGGATTCTAAGCTGACTCCTTCTGTCTACCTTCCCAAAGCTGCAGGACCACACTTTAGCTCTTTGCTCCATGGCTCTTGTGAGTTTGGGGATGGAAGATACATGTTCACATTCTGTCATGCATGCTTGCTTGGCTTACAGACCTCTGGTGATGGTGTCAGTGTGGTATTCACTCTGTTCAGTAAAGGGGCCAGTGAGATGGTCACTCTGTGACCATAGCTGGAGAGCCAGGTCTAGGTTCACCTGCTAAAATGACTGAAAAGTCAAAACCTTGACAATGATGACATTCTGTAACAGGTGCTCATCATTGGCCATTCCCATGGCTGTCATATTTGGATGACAGTGTGGACCCGCTCTTCCTGGGCTGGGCAGCCCAGAGAGCCTTGTACCTTTGCTATGCCCTACTACAGACCTCTGTGGGCTTTGTTGTGTGGGAACAAAACTGGGCTTCACCCAGTTGTTCCTCGGTGTCAGGTGGGCTGCGACCACTGCATCCTGGGAAGATCTGGCGACCCTTTCTGAGTGTGGACCCTGAGCACACATGTTGTTTGAATGTCCCCCATCTTTGCAGCAGGGCTCCCGGCTGCCAAGTGCCCCTCTGTCTTTAAAGGTGTGTTGAAAGCCGGGTTCTGCTCACAGGCCTCAGTTCTGCAGCCTAAAATAATACAGCAGGATGCTGGTGGGAGACCGTGCACTTCCTGTGACTGTTCAGCTCACATTCTCCCAAAAATAACAGCGAGACCGTTCACACCTGTGCTGGGCCACGTTTCCTCGCACAGCTAGGAGATTAATGGGCTCCATTCAGAACGGACCTTTCTGACCTCATTTGTGAAGTCAGGGGGACTCAGGAAATTGCACACTAATCCAAATCTTGATAATCCCAAGATCCTGGCAGTCTTTCCCCCTCACTCCCCCTTCACAGACCCCAAATGCTTCCCTCCAAACAGAGCTTCAGCTTTCAAAGTTTTGATAAGATGCAAAGTCGATTATTCCTGGCAGACAGTTTCCAGCTCGGTCTGTGCATGCCGAGTAAAGAGATCAGAGGTGGTTGGAGAAGGGATTTGGTTAGCTTCAGGGAGCTGTCCATTAGCCCAAAGAAAGGAACAATCAACTGAGGGCCCCCTCCAACACGCATCCCTCTTGTAGGCCACAGCCATCGCTTGCAGAGGCAGGAGGATGCCCAACATGTCTGCATGGGGCTATCCCATCCCATGCTTCAGCCAATGAACCTTCTCTTATTTTTTAAGGATTTATTTACTTTTTATTTATATGAGTACACTGCTGCTGTCTTCAGATACACTAGAAGAGAGCATCGGATCCTATTACACATGGTTGTGAGCCACCATGTGGTTGCTGGGAATTGAACTCAGGACCTCTGGAAGAGCAGTCGGTGCTCTTAACTGCTGAGTCATCTCTCCAACCCACTAATGCTCCCTCTGCCTTAGCCATGTTGGTGCTGCAAATCTTCCTGGTTGCCTTCTAGGTATGAACCAGCAAGGAAACAACATACCAAGGAGGGACTTGAACTTGAGTGTCTGGTTTCTGGTCAGAGTTTCACGTCACTACAAACCACTGACTGGATCAGGGGAGAGGCTGCGACGGTTGTTGTAGCTCATACTGTGATCAAAGCTGGATTGGCCTTCCTGCCTCCACCTCCCGAGAGCGTGGATTGCAGGTATGTGCTACCACACCTGGCTAACCAAGTCTTTCTTGTTTAGCTGTAGAGTCCTTTCATCCCAGTGCACAGTAGGTACAATGTGAATGCATGCTGAGAGATAAACGGATGGAGATTTCTGATGTCTGCTAGCCTGCAGTGGCCTCACTCCTCCCTCAACGGCACTGATGTTTTCTGTGAGCTACATTGAGCCCAGGCTTGCTTTTGTAAGCTGCTTAGTTCTATAATGGAGTTTTTAAAAAAAATTCTCAGCTCATGTCTGGGAAGTGAATAATGGCGGCCGTGTGTTTAAGGCAGATTGTGGGGCTGGACAGATGGCTCAGTGGTTAAGAACACTTGCTGCTCTTATTAAGAACTTGAGTCCGGTTTCTGGCTTTCAGGATCATCTATACCTTCTGCTCTGGGGAGATCTCACACCCTCTTGTTAAGTCTGTGAGTACTGTACTCACGTGCACACACATTATTAAAGATGAGAAAAAATTCTAAGGGTTCAGGGAAGGGTCATTCTGTCTTTGACCTCTGCCACATAGGTCAGCTCCTCCTTCTCAGGCACCAGGGCACCTGCGTCTCCTGCAGTTGCAGCTCCAGGAGCCTAGGGGATCATGCATCTAATATCCGCCAATGACTTGTGAGCAGGGGAGCCCCACCCCACCTTGTCCGTTCCTGACCTCCATGCCTACAGCTAGCTTAGAAAGATGGGCTGCTCATGGACTGGACCCGGAGCCACCCAGAGAAAGTGGCTGGCATCCCTCAGTAACCTTCTGTGGGTGGAGTTTGCTAAGTCACTCAGATGAACTGAGCTGCGAGCTGCTGCGAGCTGAGCTACAGAGATGAAACTGTGAGCTGCGAACTGTGAGCCGAGCCGAGCCGCAGAGTTGTTTTTGTTACTGCAGCCTACCCCTGGTGTCTTCCTGACTCAGGCACCAGCCCCCTAGAGAAGCTGTTTTCTAGATCCAGTCAAGCACACCGGGAGGCATACCGTGACCTTTCCGTGACCTCTGAAGCATCCTGTACTGTGTGCCTTCTTTTATTCCCGCTTGATAACTATGTGCATGAGTGTGTGCACATGGAGGCCAGAGGTCAACATCAGATGTCTTCCTTTCTGCTCTCCATCTTAGTTTTGAGGCAGAGTCTCTCACTGAACCTGGAACTCATGGATTTGGCTAGGCTGGCTGGCCCCTGGGTCCCAGGGATCTACCCATGTCTACTTCCCTCCAACCCTGGGGATTACAGTTGTGCACCACCATGCTTTTGCCCCAGCTCCCTCTCTCATTCTCTTCCTCCTTGTCCCTCCCTCCCTCTCACTCTCCCCCTCCCCCCCCCCCCCTCCTCCTCCTTCTTCCCTCTCCCTCCCCCTCCACCCTTCTCCCCTTCCTCCCTCTCTCTCTCCCTCATCTCCTCTCCCCCTCCTTCCATCCCTTTCTCCCCCTTCCATCCCTTTTTCCCCCTCTCTCCCTCCATCCCTTCCCTTCCCCCTCCCTCTCTCTCTTCCCCTCTCCCCCTCTCTCAGATTGTGAGTTCTCAGGATTGAACTCAGGCCCTTGTACCTTACTGTCAGAGCCATCTCTCCAGCTCTGTCCCTATTTGCTACATCTTGCTAGAACTTCCTATTCCTGGATAGACATATTCCTCTTGTCCTTTTTTTAACAACCGTGTCACATTCACTCAAAACATGTCCCAGCCTTCCTTTAAAACAGCACCCGCCTCCCGGACATCGAATTTCCATCTCTTGCTGTTACAAACAGGGCTGTGGTGACCCAGCTGCTCTATGGATTCAGGTCTCAGTAGGGACAATGTGCTCCAGCATGCAGGAAATGCTTTATGGATAAATACATGCAACATGTGCAAATGTGAACACTATTGTACTGTTGGTATGTGAATGGTAATCTAGGAACACATAAAGCAGATTCGCCAGGTGGAATCATGCCGGAGGAGGCTGGAGACTGTCCTGCTAGTATGTTACACACTCTGGTTAGGCCAGCACTCAAGCCGGCCTCCTCTCTCCATCAGTCCATTAGCTCGTTTTCTCCTCCTTTCTACTTTTCTTCTTTTCATTCTGTTTTGTAGACAGAGTCGTATCACGCAGCCTAGACGGGCCTTAGATATCTTGATCTTCCCACCTCAGCCTCTGAAACTCTGGTATTCTGTCTGTGTGACACCACAGGCCTACCTAGTGTGCCGACCTCAGTCATCTACCTTGTGGAGTTGTGTCAGTAATAGTGCACCATGCAGTAAGATTCGTGTGGTGGTTTGTACATGCTTGGCCCAGGGAGCGGCACTATCAGGAGGTGTGGCCCTGTTAGAGTGGGCGTGGCCCTGTTGGAGTAGGTGTGTAACTGTGGGCATGGGCTTTAAGACCCTCAGAGGCAGGCAGATTTCTGAGTTCGAGGCCAGCCTGGTCTGCAGAGTGAGTTCCAGGACAGCCAAGGCTATACAGAGAAACCCTGTCTCAAAAAAAAAAAAAAACAAAAAAAAAAAAAACCAAAACAACAACAACAAAAAAATCCTCATCCTAGCTGCCTGGAAGCCAGTATTTTGCTAGCAGCCTTCAGAGGAAGATGTAGAACTCTCAGCTCCTCCTGTACCATGCCTGCCTGGATGCTGCCATGTTCCCACCTTGATGATAATGGACTGAACCTCTGAGCCTGTAAGCCAGACCCAGTTAAATGTTGTCCTTATACGAGTTGTCTTGGTCATGGTGTCTGTTCACAGCAGTAAAACCCTAACTAAGACAGTGTGGAAGTGTGGATTCTTATTTTGACTCTGCCCAAAGGCCCCAAATCAAAGCAAGGTTCTTCTGCAGGTCACCAATAGTCACGCTTATTCAAAACAAATTAGAGCTTTAAGATAATACTTAACCTTTCTGGGGAAGCCTCCTACCCAAGTCCCGGGAACTCCTTGTCATCTTCTAAAGGTAAAGCATAGATTTCCTCAAGCTGTGGGAATCAGGCTTCCCAGGGAGGACGTGAGCAACTCCCAGAAACCCAGGAGTCTCTGCTGTGTCGTCCTGTGGTCACAGGGCCTAACGCTTCCTAGAGAAAAAGTCAGTTACATCCAGTCACTCAAAAAGTTTGAGCAAGGTAAGCTATTGGATGGTTTGAAGGAGCCGTCACAGATGGTGATGATGATGATGGTGGTGGTGGTGGTGGTGGTGGTGGTGGTGACAATGGTGGCCATGGTGATGGTGATGGAGGTGATAGTGAAATTGGTGATGGTGACAGTGATGACTATGGTGATGGTAAAGGTGATGGAGATGATAATGGTTATAATAATTGGTTATGATGATGATTGTGATGACAGTGATGGAGGTCATGATGATGATGGTGATGGTGATGGTGTTGGAGGTGATGGTGATGGAGGTGATAGTGATGGAGGCCATGGTGATGATGATGGAGGTCATGGTTATGGTGCTGGGGATTGGTTATGATGACGATGATTGTGATGATGGTGATAGAGGTCATGATGATGATGGTGATGGTGTTGGAGGTGATGGCGACGATGATGTTGGTTATAATGGAGCTGACTGTGAGGTCACAGCAGTAGTGCTGATGGTGATTTTAGTAATGGTAGCAGTGATGAATTAGTGACGATTTGATGATGATGATGGTGATGATGATATTTGTGATGGTCAAAGTGAACTCCACCTGGAACGGAGAGTTTGCTCGACCTTAGACACCCCAAATCCATCACCTGTGCTAGCACGGCAGCTTTCTTAAAGCAGTGACTGTGGACAGCGTTTACTGAGGAGCCTGACCCTCAGGCCAGCATCCTAGTGCGGTCAAGGAAACCCGCTGGGGCCTGGGAGTTTCAAGGAGCATAGCCTGGGCTCAAGCAAGCATGAGAAGAGCCCTCAGCAGCACCCTTGGAGACGATGTGGTCACCTGACTTCTGAGAGTGACTTCTCTTTCTTGCCCCTGAGTTCCCATGCAGTGGTGCTTAATTGATTATAACTAGGAGAGCCTTCCCTTGGGAGAGCAGTCCTACCATGTCTGTGCTTCTGTACGAAGGCCTGGCCAGCAAGCTACCTGCAGACACAGCCACGGGGTTGGAGGGAAGCCTTTGGGTCTGACCACAGGTAAAGACAGGAAAGGCCAGGCAGGCTCCAGGAGGCCACACAGCAAGCCAGTAGGAGACTCAGCTCTCTTGACCTTGGCCTCTTTTCTGTTCCCAGAGCCTGGGAAGGTTGGTGGAGGCAGGTTACTGCCCACTCTAGCAGCCCAGCCAGCATCTCTGAGTGACTTCAGGGACGGGGAGTGGGGTGGGGAACACCTGAGGCTGTTCCCCCCCCACCCCCCCCACCCCCCCCACCCCCGCATTGGCTCTGCTCCATGTTCTGAGTCTAACAGCTTTCTGAGTTGGTTTGTAACCTCAGGGGAAGAGGCTGTGCCACAGAGGCTCAGGAGCTGCGGCTATTGTTCAGTGACTCAGGCCCCAGTTCACCAGGAAATCCACGGGGAGGTGAAGGCCACGGCTGGCCGGGTCCTTCAAAGCAGTTCCTCTGCCTCAGACCTCTGCTCAACCCAGCCCACGGCTTCCCAGGAACTTTCTACAGGACCAAAGAGAGGCAAGCCTGGAGCCAAATGCGGCCTGCCTGTGGACTTGGCAAAAAAGAAGTGAAAGCCAGGGCTTTCAACACAATCCCAGGAACCGTGGGATGGCTTAAAGGCCGAGAGGTGGGCTCAACACACGGGGCTTGTTGCTCAGGGCAGCCTGGTGGACTGGAAACGTGCTATGTTAGAGGAAGGACCCAGGATGGTCTGAGACTGGGATCTCAGTCAGAAATGGAAACCAGTGGGGTCTTGATGATTCTGACACAGGACCAAGAGCCCGGGGACACCTGATGATGCCTGGAGTCACCCCACTTTGCAGCTTGGGGTGCAACTGGAGTGGAGGTAACAGATGGAGGCAACAGACTGCTACAGTGAGGCATGCATTCCCTTCCCCCCCAACACACACACACACACACACACACACACACACACACACACACACACACACACACGGCAAATGCTTACCCAGCCCAGGCATCAACCATCGAGAGCCGGAGTCTCTGTCCACAGTGCCAATCCTAAGATTCCCTCTGGCTTCAATGGAAAAGCCACAAAAAGAGAGGAGGGAAGCCATCCGCCAAGGTGGATGTCTGCTGTCTTCCAGGTGGAGAAGGGCAGAGGCGGGCAGCCGGTATGAAAGTCGGGCTCCTCTGCATGTGGTTTCTGTTTGGGAAAGGAAAAGCCCTCTTTAGACGACACTAGAACGAGCTATGTCGAGAAGCTATGGCTTCCTACCCCTGAAGCTCAGGTTAGAGTCCTAGGGCTTAGTTCTATTTACCTGGGGTCTCGCCACCTCCTCCACCCTGATGTCCCATCTACACAACTTCCGTCTACACAGCGCAGGCTCCTCCTTCTCTCTCCCAGTTGTGCTCAGCAGATGTCAATCGTGCTAAGATCTGGGGCTCTCTGATGATGAAGACTTGGTCTGGGATCCCCCGCCATGGCATGGGAGCGTGGGGGGGGGGGTGGCCAGGAGCACGGGGCGGGGGGGGGGGGGGGGCGGGGGCGGGGAACAGGGGGGGGGGGGGGTGGGGGATTGCTGTAAGGACATGGAGGGAGCGTGCCTGTGCGCAGAGGGCTTGCTCAGTCATTTCCCGTCAGGGTAGTGGATGGTCTTCCTCGGGAGTTTTTTTTTTGTGTGGTTAGTTCAACAGATGAATGGTGCTGTGTGTGCACCAGACTTTGTGATGGCTGTCAACACGAGAGAAGTCATCTGTCTGTCTGTCTGTCCATCTGTATTCATTAGGCTTCACCACGCAGAAGTACCCCAAACCGCAGACAGCCATGCCACAGGCATACGCTTTCGCAGTCTCCTCAGCCCTTACTGCTGTGCCCTCGGGGCATTGGGAGGTGAGCAGGGGTCCCACAGCCCATGCCACGCCCAGGCGCCATCCATGCAGGAGGCTGTGGCTGAGGACTGCAGATCGTACAAGGGAAGGTCAGTGACTCCGCGCCTACTTTCTCTCACAGCAGAGAATCAATCACTCATCACTGTAAACCATCCTTCCCAGCAATTTCTTTGCCACTTGCCACACAGGAGATCACTATGCCCGAGAATATTTGCAGATGGGAAGGAGGTTCCTAGCGGGAAACCAGTCAGGCTATCTGGGTTCCAAAGCAGGAATAAATAATAACAGGTGGCTGATGATGGTGGTGGTGGTGGTGGTGGTGGTGGTGCTGACGGTGGTGGTGGCAGTGAGGGTGAGGGTGAGGACGATGAGAGTGATGATGGTGGTGATGATGATGTTGGTGATGATGATGCTGGGATGGCAACAGCCAAGCTTTGCTGAGCTTTTGCTTTTGCTCCTCATGGATTTTATAAAGGGTTTTATGAATTAAATACTATTAGCAAATATCAACCTCTGAGATGACACTTCAGTGTGTATAAGGAGGAAGGGACCTGCAGGGTCACACGTGCTAGACAGGTGCTCTGTCGCTGACCTGATATCCAGCTTTCTATTTTTACTTTTAATGTTGAGACAGAGTTTCCTGGAGTTGCCCAGTCTGCCCTTGAACTCATCCTGAAGCTCAAGCAATAGACAGCCTCGAGTCTTCCTCCCTCCGCTTCTAAGTCTGTGGGACGGTGGGGCTGTGCCAGGAGACCCACAGGCCCTCGCTGTCATTATTATACTTTACAGGGGAGGAAAACTGAAATTTAAAGAGAACAAGAAGCCAGGCTGTGGATGGATAAATCATTGTTGGGACCCTGGGATGCCCAGGCACAAACCCCAGCCTGCCGCAGAGACATGCATGACTCTCTGTGGGGCTTTTCAGGTTTCTGGGTCCAAAGCTGGATCTGATACATTCTTAATGGGCTCTGTACGCCATGAAGCAGGCTTCGGGAATTCTTGGAAGCATGTGCAGCTTGCTGTCTTCCGTCCAGGCTATAAAAGTCCAGTAAATGGAAAAGGTGGATTCGAAGAATAGAAAAAAAAAATCCTGGGGGCTCAAGGAAGCTAAGGAGCGATCACCGCTCTCTCCCCTTCCTGGCGGAGGCTCCTGGAGTTTGTAACATGTCACCTGGGTGTCAAACAGAACATGTCAAATCCCAGGGGCCTGGACCACATCGAGGAGTCCGGGAACAGAGCCTGGTAAGACAAGGAAAAGGAAGTGCTAGGGACTGTGGGTGCTGAGTGCGAATCAACCCAGACCACCTGCCAAGGACTACAGCAGGCTCACAGTCCTCTGAACACCCAGGCCTGCTGAGGCTCTGACCAGCATCACTCCCCACTCTGTCTTCCACAAGCCAAAGGAGGTGTAAAATGTCCTCCCTCCATCCTGTGGGGAAACTGAGGCCCAGAGGAGCCAAGTACACACTAAAGGTCAGATAGTTACTGTACTAGTCAGTCAGGAGGGTACGTTCTGCAGTGGTCACAAACAGCCCAGTGACTTTTTTTTTTTAACTCTTATAAGGACAATTTTTACTTGGGGTTAGCTTATAGGTTCAATGGTTCAGTCCAGTATCATCATGCTGGGAACATGGCAGCATCCTGGCAGGCATGGTGAGAAAGGAGCTAAGAGTTCTACATCTTCATCTGAAGACTACTAGCAGAATACTGGCTTCCAGGCAGCTAGGATGAGGCTCTTAAAGCCCACACCCTCAGTAACACACCTACTCCAACAACAGCCCAGTGACTTAAAGTAACCAAGGCCTCATTATACTTGTCCTGTAGACCAACTGTGGGCTTCCAGGGACATCGAGATCACTCAGGAACCCGGGAGGACAGAGTAGGATTCATTGTGAACAGGTCTGTTGGGGGGAAATTGTCTCACACTGGAAATTAACGCCACCTTAGAAGTCACCAGCACAGTTTACAGTCCTTGGAGCCTCAAAAGGAGCATTCGCGTAGTAGGGACACTAGGGAAAACTGCCAGCCATCACCACCATAGCGGAAATGTGGGATTGGAATTCACATCTTCCTCTGCTAGAGCCAGGTCACCATGAGCCTTCTGGAAAAATCATCAGAAAACAGGGTTCCAGACAGAAGTCAACCTCAGGTGTCCCACAGGCTTTCCCACGGGAAGTAAGTGTGTCCCCGGGACACCCTGTGCTCACCCCAACAGCCATTCCAGACTGAGGTGAGTGCAAAGCACACTTCCTCTCCAGATAGAGCCCCTTCCTGTCAGTCAGCTCAGCCAAGCTGCTGCTAGAGACGCACTGTGGGGTCGTCTTCTCACAGTGGGCAAATGCTCGCACGCAAGCACACAAGCACACTCCCACTTGTGCTTGCACGCTGCTCTCACGCCTGCTCTCACACTTGCACACGCGCACATGGCTGTCAGGCTGGGCATCCTGCTCCTCACGGTAACTCGAGGCTTAGCTTCCTCCCTCTGGCCTTTTGCACTAAGAGGGATGCTTTTACCTTAGTGATCAAAGCTGAGTCTCCAGCATCACCATGTGCATGTGCCAGTCAGCCAGGGCAAAGAAAAAGGAGGCTAGGAAGCCATTATGAGGTGGCTGCACACACACACACACACACACACACACACACACACACACACACGTACACACACATGCACACACACACACTCGTGCACACGCATATGCACACACAGGTGCACACATGCGTACATACACATGTGCACACACATGCACACTCACACATGCACACAGGCACACACACATGCACGCACACATGCACATACATGTGCGTGCGTGCGCATGCGCACACAGAGTGAGATAGGCCTTGGAAGGGAAGGCAGGGAAGAGCTGTCTCTGCTTTGTCCTACTAGGGATGTGAGAGGCATCTATTCAAGACGATGGTCTGCTCACTGCTCTCTGGTTGCTCACTGCCTTGGGGGATCTAGTCCCAGTTTACGACACAGCAAGACACTTCCCTGTCCTCTGCTTCCCTCTGAGAGACCTAGGTGTCTCTTAACCAACAAGTGTAAGGCCACACCACCCCAGGGTCACATAGCCCCACTGGTGCCAACTCCCCCACCCCTCCACCATGTGACTCCATCTCTCTTCACAGATAATGTGGCTATTTGCATGATTGATTACATGGTCAGCACAGCCAGGAACCCCAGGGACCGAATTCCATGGTGGCTGATGAATAAGCCTCCTTTCTAAGCCAGCCCCTGGAGGGGCTGAGGGAGAGCCGAATGCAAATTAATTCTAAGCCAGGGCCCTATCTCCTCACAGCTCCCAGCCACTTCCAAAGTTCCACTGCCAACTTCAACACACATACATCCATTTGGTGAATGCACACCCAGACGGTCGAGGGTGCAAAAACAGGCGCGTCCAACCAGGCCCTGAGCTTCCAGAAGAGCCAGTCTCTCCCAGGCAGCCAAGGCTCTGAGGGAGCGAGGAAGCCCCAGGCAGTGTGAAATATTATTCACGGGCTCTGCCTCTGACAAGCCTTGGGAACCTATTTGGAGACCGGGCGGGGGGGATAAATGACTGCTCAGAATGGTTCCCACCTCTGCATAAATGTGATTTCACAGTGCCCAAAGCGCCCCCAGGAACTTGAAGCGGGACACGGGCATTCAGACGAGTGTCCCCTGGTGACTGGCTGCTTGGTGTAGTTACAGTCTTTGACCTCGGGAGCTTAACTGTCAGATGTCTTCACTGGAGGTCCCCAGTGAAGGGTCTCCTCATCGGCCACATCCTGTCCTTGCGGCTGCCTTGTGCTTACCTGTGTGACACTTCATCGTCTGTGTGACGCTATGGTCTGTGTGTCCTCGCTGTCTTCTGCAGCCCTAGTGATGTAATCCCAGCCAAACATGGTGACTGATGAATGTTCTCTGAAAGCTTTGTGGAGAGGCCATCTATCGCCAGGTACCGGGCTCGGAGAACAGAGGGAAAATGGAAGGAACCTCCCTCCCCCACTGCCCTGTTCTCAAGTTCGCCCCCACACCTCCTCCTCACAACTCCATGGAGAACAGAGGTTCCACGGTGTTCAGGATGAGGGGGACCGCAGTCTGGCTACTGGCCAGCAAGCATTGCCAAGCGCCTTCTAGAGTCTTCCTTAGCCCAGCAAAGCCCACACCATCTCCAGAACGGGCAAGACAGCCGTACGCCTGAGCAGTCAGGGTAATTCTGAAGAAGGGGTGTCCCTGAGCGTGTGGCGGCTGTCATTTTAGAACTGCGGCTGTCTGAAAGAGCCGGGTCAGCAAGATCACAGGGAGGAAAGAGGGCAGCGGGCAGTTCGGTCTGCAGGCTGCTGGGCAGGCTTTGAGTGATCTTCTTGAGCTCTCTGAGCTCCTCCGTCATAGCTTGGTTCTCCTGGGAACAGACACCGAGAGGGGGATTTGAGCTTGGTAGGGAGGCAGAGGTGGAACCAGGGTAGAGAGCAGCGTGTTCTTCTTGGAAGGGAAGGAGCCAATATGGATAGATATGGGGTAAGTTGTCAGTTTTGTTGCCCACGATCTCTCCAATTTAATGCCCCGGATCCCCTCAAAAGCTGTGGACGTTAAAACAGAACACAGACATGAGAGGCAGCTGCATAGAGGAGGTGCTAGGTTATCTTCATCTCCATCTCTACCTTGAGGGGTCAAAGGGCCGAGTTTGGTCCTCGCCTGTAGGGGGTGCTCGTAGGCACGGCTCAAACCCATCAAGGGCTAGTTTGGCTGCTGTAACACGTGAGCCCTCACACCCGGAACCACAACTCCCAGAGCTAGCGACAGCTGGTGACTCTAGAGGGTTGTTATAGGACCAGCTCTTCCTCCTGTGAAACCGAGATGTTCTCTGCGTTTGAAGACTAGATCTGGAGAGAGGAGTCAAAAGCACTCATTGCTCATAGTTTGGTCCTTGTGTCCCTCTCTATTCAGTGCTAGGAGCAAGCACGTCTGAACAACCCAGTCCTCCCTGGACAGGGGAGCTCCTGATGGGGCAGTGGTCTGCCAGCCACACCTCAGCATACCCGAAACACCGTCTTGTGTTGGGGACAGCAAGGTCCTCCTTAGGCGGACACTGGTGGATTGTGATGTGCTCGCATCACACAGCGTCCCAGGAACAGGACTGTCCGTTGAGCCTGGACCCAGGCAATGTCTGTTGAGTAAACATGAAGGGATGGAGGACTGAGGAAAGCCATCAGGCCGACATCTGGGGAACCGAGCCAGGCTGTTCTTGCTTTTCGGAAATCACACCAGGTACCGTTCTCCGTGTGAAAGGAAAGAAGAATTGGCTGGATGAATATGACATTTTTCTCTAAGATGGGGAAGGAAGCATTCTGACTGCTATCCAGGATGTCCGGAGCCTGGCGGATGGATTCCTTCCCTGCTGGCCTCCTCCCCTAGGCAGGGTGTTTACTTGGATGGGGTCTATTCCTGCTGGAGGGCAGGTGGCCGTGGAAGCCTACATTCTCCTGGCTGCCTGGAAATGGATGGGGTTTCTTCTTTATTTGGTGGGAATAGGAAATTTCCCAGCAAGAGTGAGCCAGTCTGGGGAGTGCGTGTTTCCAAGGAAGTCCTAAGATGGATGCTATTTGAAATCTGTGTGAGACTTGAATACTTGAGCCTCAGGCAGAGCAGAGACGCTGAGGAGGGAGAAGGCTGAGGACTTGAGGTGGGCATCTCTTTACACTGGTGTTTGGTCCCCTGAGGCAGCATACTGCACGCACGTAGCCCTAGGATGCTGCATCCACTTAGAAAGGTGATTGAGTTCCATCTCTGAGGACTAGAACTGAGGGGAGTGGCCATACTGGGGCTTACAAGTGTCAGGCTCTCTCTCTGAATAGCACCTCTCCTGTCCAGGCCTTGGGTTAGGAAGCAGGTGATAGGAACTGAGCTGTGAGAGGCAGAGGCAGGAGCTTACAAATTCAGATGAAGTGAGAACTGTGTGTCCCAGGGTCACAGAGCGTCTCCAACAAGAGAAGACGTCCAATGTTAGAACTAGCAAGAGCCCGGGCTCTGACTGGAGATGCAGGGTCCTCATACCAACACCACCCTGAGTAGGCCCTTGTCCATACCCACCCAACCCCCCCAGGGCTATTAGAGGGGACCTATTGGTGCTGGCTGAGACCCAGGTGTGGGGGCATGGAGGACAGCCCAGCCAGGGACCCCTTCCCATCTCCCATGCCCTCTGCACACTGTGTGACCCTGATGAAAATAACCCACGGAGTAAGAACACTGGGAAAGGAGCGAGGTTTCTGAGTCTGTGTGAGGCAGTGTCTGGAGGGGGCAGAGCGGTGACTGCAGGTTGAGGGACTGTGAGCTGTATCACCAGTCTCAGTACTGAGAGGAAGGTGGCCATGGACAACCTGTAATGGATAGATGGTATGGTCAGCTCCCAAATCCCACACTAGGATCACCAGCGTGGTGCACTGGCTCAGACCCCAGCAAAGGACAGATAGATGCCTGGCACCTCAACAGCCTTTAGAGCTTCCCTTACCTGAGCTGCTGAATCTCATGCAAGATGCGGGGAAGCTTCCCTCTCTCCAGTCTTCTTCCTTCCGTGTTCTCAGGAGATTGGCTCCTGCGTGGTCTCCCTGTCTCTAAGTCTCATCCCTGTCCTTTTCTCCATCTGACTTTGACTGTCTTGCCAAGCAAGGCTTGAGAAGACAGGCAGTCTGCTTCTTTGAGTGCATTCTTTACATGGTCTTCTCTCTCCCAACCTTCATGCACACACACACACACACACACACACACACACACCATACACACATGTGTACACATACAACATGCACACACAACACAACACATACAACATACACATGTGCACATACATGCTCACACATGTGGACACACATGTGCATGAAACACACACATAAATGCACACAAAACATGCATATGCACACACATGTGCACACAAGTGAACATACAACACATGTATAACATACACACATGCACACACATACATACATAAATGCACACAAAGCATACACATATACACACACATGTACACACAAGTGAACATACAACACATGCACAACATACACACATGCACACACATACACACATAAATGCACACAAAACATACACATATACACACACATGTGCACACAAATACACACACAACACACACATGCATACACACTACACACAACACATACACATGCACACATACACATGCACACACATACATGCACACACATGCACACATAAACACACAAAACATATACACACATATATGTACACACATGCACCCACAAATGCACACACACACAAAACACATACAGCACACACCCACACCCACCTGTTTGAACTAAGCCTATGAGTGACCAGGGTGTTCTTGCCATAAGACCCAAAGCCCCTGCTCTAGCAGACCTCTACCTCATGTAGCCCTGGCTGGGGTCTCTTCTGCCTCCGCAACCTTCAACTCTTCTCCCCCTCCATCTGGAGTGGGCTCGTGTTAGCTTCTAGAGCTGAGACACTGAGGTCCCTGACATGGCCAAAGAGACAGGATGGCTTCCCAAACCATGGAAAAAGGTGCTCCTGGAAGATTTGCAAGCTCAGGAGACTCACTTCACCCAAGATGGTGTCTTGGTTTACAATGGGCCTAGTGCTGGCCTCATGGCCCAAGGGGACTTCCAGGGCAGATAGAGCAGGCCTCTACTGTGCCAAGACTTGGCTAAGGCCTACACTATATTAGTTGGTTGATGTAAGTTTGAAAATGGGCTGAAGAGAGAGAGAGAGGGAGGGAAGGAGAGAAGGAGAGAGAGAGGAGAGCTGGAAGAGAAGATGGAGGGCTTAGATGGGGCGAAAGGAAAGCTAAGACAGAGAGGGGGGAACTGAGAAGGGGAGAGGAGACAGGCTGAGAGAGGAAAGAGGAAGTGGGCAGAGAAAGTGGGAGATGGAGCGGCAGAAGAATCATGGAAAGAGGGACGTAAAAGAGAAGGAAGACAGCAAGCAGAAACAGGGAGAGGGTGTGCAGAGATGGATGCTGGCTCCGGCAGAGTCCTGTCCACAAAGAAGTCCCATCATCTTTGCAGAGATCCTGCCCTCCAGCCCGGGGATGGAGGGCAAAGTCTAAAGCCCTATCTCAGTGCTCTGGAGCTGTGGCCTCTGCATTCCTGTAGGGTGCACTCCCCTGCCCGATAGCAGGATGTGGTTAATGCTCTCAAGTCCAAGGCCCTCAGCCCTTGGTTTTAATTAGGCATGTCACTGAGAAGGGGTGAGGTTTCTCATTTTCGGCAGATCCAGCTGCCAGCCTTATCATGATCCCTAGCAGGACTCTATATATCGAATGTTAGTGGAAGCAGATGAGGAGGAGACACGTCAGAGTTACCTACCCCTTCCCCACCCTCCAGCCCCAGTCTTTGTAGGATTGAAAAGGGCCGTCAGCCTAAGGGGCTTTTATGAGGGATAGCTTTACATGGAACAAGTTGGAAGTCTGCTTGGCCTTAACTGGGGAGGCACAGGAGACAAGGGTCAAACTGTTAACCTAAAGAGTGGAATGAAACAAACAGTTCAGAAGCTCTGAAGATCACACAGGGAGTGCCAATGATGAAGTCAGGACTGCCATGGTGAACTTGGTCTAGTCAGGATCCACCCATTGATACATCATCAATCATCCAGCCATCGCCTCTTGATTGCCCAACAGCTCTCCATCACTCATCCTTCAATCTATCCATCAAGTTATTCATCCATCCATTATCTATCATCTATCCATCATCCATCCATCATCAACCCATCCATTAATCATCCAACCTCTATCCATTTATCCATCCATCATCCATCTTCCATCATCCATCCATCCATCCATCATATATCCATCCATACATCCATCCATATATCCATCCATCCATCATCCATCATCTATCATCCATCCATTATCCATCGTCTATCCATTATCTATCATCTATCCATCATCCATCCATCCATCATCCATTGATCACCCATCATCTATCATCTACCCATCATCCATCATCCATCATCTATCCATCATATATCCATCCACCCATCCATCCATCTATCCATCATCTATCATTCATCTTCCATCATCCATCCATCATCTATCATCCATCCATCATCTATCCATCCATCATCCATCATCTATCCATCCATCATCTATCCATACACATACACGCACCAGCCCACCTATCACATTGTTTCCCCATGGTGTTGCACAATATTGAGGTTCTTTTAGGAGAAAAGAGTGTGCATCAGGTGTGGGTGTATTAGTACACAGTGGACACCGGAACCTATCAGTCACTCTTACGTTGCTGTGGTCACCATAGTGTGTGAAGGCAGAAGAACATTGCCACAACTACATATGAGGACATTGTTTTCTATCTGTGCTTCTAAACTCAAAACAAACCGCCCAGCTCTGTCCCAGGTGTGAGAAAAACTGGACACTGATTAGACCAGATTCTGCTCTTTGTAGGATGTGAACTTGTGGCTCAAGGTTCTTTGTGAGGTATGAATTATATCCAGGGTCGGTTCCAGTATTGGCCAGACTCCCCACTTTGCTGTGTGCACACACCTTCATCTTGGGTCTCAAAGCTCCCTTTGTTGAGGGTTTCATGTGTTCCCTTGTTCTGTGACTCTGGGACATGGACTCAAACTTGATCCAGCTATTGGGATGCTACAGTGGAGACATAAGCAAAGTTTGGTAATGAGTTTGTGGTAGGTTTATCTTGAGACCCCACTGCCATTGCCACAGGGTCATTCCCTAAGTAGTGATGACCCTAGAGCAGATCTAACTGGATCATGGAGCCACACTGGTGCTCGCAGCTCATACAACCTGAAGACATTTCAGTGGGCACATGAATGCATATGGGTGTGTGTGTGTGAAATTGTTGTTGGGTATCTTTATCAATGGCTCTACATCGTATTCATTGAGACAGAGTCTCTTGATGAACCCAGAGCTCAATGAATCCTAGCCTAGCTAGCAGCTTGACGCAGGGATCCTCTGATTCTGGCTCCTAAATCCTAGGTGGTGACCACACCTACCTAACTTTTATGTGAATTCTGGGGATACATACCGTGGTCCTCAGGCTTGCAGGAAAAGAACTTCAGCCACACAGCTGTTTACAAAGATCTTGCTATTTGGTAATCTCTATATATTGTCTCCATTTTCTCCTCCTTTTATATTTCTCTTTTAAGTAACCAGATATTATTTTAATGTTGTTTCATTCTGTCTCATTTTGTTGGCTTCTTAGTAATATCTTAGGTTCTACTTTCAGTTGTTCCTCAGAAATACAACATGGGACACACACATTTGGTACATCTCAGGCTGCCTACCTGTAGTATGATCTCACATAAGACATAGCCATAGCCACAGTCTATTCTACTTCTCCTCTTTTGGCATCTGTGCTTATTTTCAGGCACATGATAAATGTGTTTTGTTTTGTTTTGTTTTGTTTTGTTTTTTTCGAGACAGGGTTTCTCTGTGTAGCCCTGGCTGTCCTGGAACTCACTCTGTAGACCAGGCTGGCCTCAAACTCAGAAATCTGCCTGCCTCTGCCTCCCAAGTGCTGGGATTAAAGGTGTGTGCCACCACCGCCCGGCTTATCTTTTCTTTTAAAGCAGTTTAAGTATGAAAGATATCTTGTGTCCTTGCTGTCAGGAGTTACCTTTTTTATTTTATCTGACAATCTCAGCCTTTTAAATTTTTTTGTACCATTTACATTTAGTGTGATTTTGATATGATTATGTTTAAAACTATGGCCTTGGCATTCTTTGCTGTCCATCTCTATTTGGCTTCATGAGCTCCCCCCACCCCCGCTTTTTTTTTCCGGTGATGAATTCTTCTTGCTTTGGAGAAAATCCTTTGCCTTTGCTACTGGAAGCCATTGTCATAAGTGTAAGATCAGGTCGAAGCTTTTTTTTTTTTTTTAAACCCTTTTCCATTCCATGATCTTCTGGTTTTCATTGTTTCCATAAGAAATTTGCTACTTGCCATAGCCACTGTGATGTTTTGTGCTTTTAAATTTTATTTTATTATTTTGAGATAGGGTCTTACTCTGTATACAGCCCAGCCCTGGCTTTAAACTCACAAGAATCCTCATGCCAAGTGCTGGAATCACAGCAGGCACAACCACACCTAGGTAATTTCCTCTTTCTTATTGGGGAATTTTGATTGTTTAAACAATTTGATCATTCTGTGACCTGGTGTAGTTTCACTCATGTTTCTTGAGACACCATTGGGCTTCAGTTTTACTCATAATTGGAAACATTTCAAAAGTTCTTTCTTCAAATATTTTTTTCTGTTTCCTCCCTCCTTTCCTGTCCTCCTTCTGCCCCCTCCCTTTCCCTTCCCCCTCATTTCCCCCTCCCTCCCCTCCCTCCCCTGTCCTTCTTCCCTTCCCCTCCCCTGTTCCCTCCCTCCCCTCCCTCCCCTTCCTTCTCTGTCCTTCTTCCCTTCCCCTCCCCTGTTCCCTCCCTCCCCTCCCTCCTCTGTCCTTATTCCCTTCCCCTCCCTCCCCCCTCCCCACCTTGTCCTACTCCAGGGTCTCTAGCTACTGGAAATGTTCCACAACCCAGCAATGGCCCTTCCTTGCTCCTTCAGGTTTTCTCTCTGTGCTTCACTTTGGGTGGTTCCTGTTGTTCCAGCCTCAAGGCCCACAGGCCAGTCTCCTTCAGTGCCTTAGGTTCAGTGACCTTGATTGGGATCCTCCGCTCAGCTTCCCCACCTCCCTCTGACCCCTGAGCCTTGAAGCACTGATTCTTCTGTGTGTCAGGTTTGTCACTGGGTCCATGTCCGCCCATCCTTTGTGAGCTAGCTTCTTACTTTGCCATGTGACCCTTCCATACCTTGTGCCTTGTCATTTGGATTGATGTCAGAGTTGTACTTTTGCTCTCTGGGTGCTGAGTGCTTTTTAATTTCTCGATCTTCTCAGAGTTTGCAAAGAGGTCAGCTAAACAGACTGGAAGCTGCTTGATTTGTTCATTCATTTCTGATCTTTCTGATCACTGCTCTTCACTGCTGGATACCTTGATGCCTTTGAAATGATCATTTAATGATTAAAATGTACATTAGGGGAATTTACTTGTCATTTATTTTGACCAGGAGCAGACATTTAAAAATATATTTAAAAAAAACTTTATCTTTTTTTTTGGGGGGGGGGGGTGTTCGAGACAGGGTTTCCCTGTGTAGCCCTGGCTGTCCTGGAACTCACTCTGTAGACCAGGCTGGCCTCGAACTCAGAAATCCGCCTGCCTCTACTTCCCAAGTGCTGGATTTAAAGGCGTGCTCCACCACTGCCCAGCAAAAACTTTACCTTTTTAATACTCAGGTTTTGCATCATCAAAAAACAGGCTTCAATAACTATTTGAGCATTTATTATAGGCTAGAGAGTTTGTTTCTATGAGCAAAGTGAGCAACTGGATCATAATCTGGAGTCTACAGTGATCTAAGTTATTTTCGGGTCAAGAAGTCAACCTCTCACAGGCGTCTTTGGAGCACCTGTATGCTCCCTTACTTGGGAAGATTCTCTTCTGGCCAATCAAGAGATTAAACCTCAATTAGCTGCCCACCCTCCACAAGCTTGGCCCCAGACTTGATTCTAGGTAACTGCCTGCTGGCCACATCTAGCTCTCTGGGCATCTGCTGCTCACAGAGCATGTGCAGGAGGGCCTGCCCTTCCCCTGAGATACTAACAAGGAGGCTGGCCTGGCATTGAGCAGGGTCCTCTAAGGCAGTGGGAGATGACTTCTGACAGCCACTTTCAGATAGCTGTTTAAGAGCCCAAAGAGTTCATGTCTGCATTGAGCAAGGTGGCCATCCTGGGTGGTCTCAGCAGTGCACACAAACAGGTCCTAACATATGGGCCTCACAGGACCATGTCCTTAGTTCTAAGCTAGCAGTTTCCCTTCCCAGGGGTTCATTTTTCAAGATGTCCTGAGCCAGGCGACTACTTAGGGTGTCTGCTTTGCAAAGAGACAAGCTCAAAGCTAGGCAGATGCCCAAGCTGTGCTCACCATTTGAGGTCAGAGGTCGGCTGTTTCCCTACCTGGCCTCTCTCTGCCTACCAGCCTCCTTTCTTCAGGTGACCACAGGGGAGACAGAGAGACCCCAAGAGCTCAGCCCCAGCTGCATGCAATGGTACTGCCATAAAGACTCCCTTGGCAGACGAGGAGCATCAGGTTCCATTACCCAGAGCGCACAGCATACTCTGCAATCAAAGACATTGTCTTGGAGAGGCAGATCCTCCTTCTCCAAGCTGCGCTCAATTAGGAGCCGAGAGAAGACTCCATTTCATGCAAACTAGACCCAGAGACACAAGAAATCATCTTAGGGCTGTCTCCTGGGCCCCACCTGCTCATCCTGCAGTCCTGCCAGAGCACCACCCCCCTTGGTTGAAAGAGGTCACCCAAGAGAAGGATGTCCGTGTCGCCCTCTCCCCACGGAGGCCCAGCTTCCATGACACCCGGGCCCCAAACCACAAGTTTATGAATCTCAGAAGTTTCGCTTGCTCGGGTCTGGCAGGGAGCTTGGCTGACATCATGGAGACATTTTTCTCTGTCAGGCAAGAGAACGAGGCACAAAGCAGCCAGCTGCGAGGCCTCAGAGCCCAAGTCTCTAATTAAAACAGTGGGAAATGAGATAACTTCTCGAATTCATCACTGCCGCCGGGGGCTGTCAGAGTGAAGCCTTCGAGGGTTACCCCCCACCTTTTGTTTATACGTTACCAGGGTCCCTCAGCTGGCCTTTTTGAGTGAGCACGTGTGTGTGTGTGTGTGTGTGTGTGTGTGTGTGTGTGTGTGTGTATGTGTAGGGGGAGTGGGTTTCTGTGTGCATACATGTGTGTACGTGTGTGTGTGCATGAGTGTGTGCATGTGTGCATGCATGTGTGTGCGTGTGTATATATGTGTGCATGTGTGGATGCGAGCATGTGAATGCACATGCACATATATATGCATGTGTATGTATACTGTGTGTATGATGCATGCATGCACGTGTGTATGCATGTGTATATGTGTGTGCATGTGTGTATGTATGCAGGTATGTGTGTGTATGTGTGCGTGTGTGCATGTGTGTGCATGAGTGTGCATGAGTGTGTGTGTGTTCATGTGTCTATACTATACCCCTCTTGTTTACCCTTTTTTGCTTTCTTTTGTACTTTTTTCATGCCTGTCATTCATATCACCATGGTCTTAAGGTAAAACAAAAGAGAGAATTTAATAAAGCCACCTTGAGATTGCCTCTCTGTGAAGAGAGAGATCACCTGTTTCAAGCAGCTTTCCTTGCACGGTGTCATCGGCTCTCCCTGAGCTCCCCGAGATGTGGCTTTATCAATTTCGTTTTGCAAGAGGAAGCTGAGGCCAAGAAAGCCTGGCTAGTGAGTTTTCCCAGTCGGGGATGAGCTGGGTTTGACCCACCCCACCAGATAGAGAAGCCCTCCCTTCATGTCCATCATCTCTAACCTCTGCAGAGCCACGAGGATCTCCAGAGCCCGGAGCCTGAGGTCACAGGAATCCAGGGAGAAGCCCTGAAAATGCCAGGTATCATGTGGTGCTCCACTCTCTCCAGGGATAGAACTCAGGTCGCCAGGCTTGATGGAAAGCCCCTTTATCTGCACAGCCATCCTGCTGGCCCCCAACACTTCACCTTTAACATAAAAGAGTGCATTTGGACTAGGAAAGCTACGAGAAACCAAGACAAAACATGAATGCTGGTAGCAAGAGCTGGCGTTGGCCACCCAGCCACCAGCCAGAGTTTTAGTTTTTAAATGAACTCTCTCCTTTGACTTCCACAGGCACTCACAAACCCAAACCAGGGCAGCCATCCCATTAGCGCTGAAGGGCCTGGGTTCCCGAGCATTTGAGTCTCAGAATCCTGTTGAATGGCAGAGGTGGGACCTCAGACTTGCTTCAGTCCTCTTGAGGATGTGCGGCGAATAATTGTAGGGCTTCCAGAGACTCTGCTTGTCCCTGAAGATGCTGCTTTTATTCAGTGGTGGGAAATAAAGACCCATGCTCAGACGTGAGACCTCAAGGGGTAGAAGAAGTTTCAAGAACAATATGACTGAGATGCCCTGGTTCTCCCGTCCGAGTCAGTTATCCTGGCTCCTCATGTGTGTCATGTCAGCATTAAGCATGTTTTGTTTAGAGGTGTTCACAGTTAAGGACCACCTTTCTGAAGACAGATGCTGAGAGCAATGGCAGCAATTGTGTATAGTGGTGGTGATGATGGTGATGGTGGTGGTGCTGCTGCTGCTGGTGATAATTGCAATAACAGTAATAACTGTGGTGGAGACGAGTTGATGGTGATGGTGGTAATGATGAGCGAGAGTGCAGATGATGGTGATGATGATGATGATGATGATGATGATGATGATGATGATGGCAATTGTGAGGGTAGTGATCTGTAGTGGTGATGCTGAAGGTGGTGGTAATGGTAGCAATTGTAGTGATGGTGATGGTGATGATGATGATGGTGACAGTGATGTTGGTGATGATGATGGCCTTGGAGACACTGGTGATGCTGATGCTGATGGTAATGTTCACGGTCCTATTGGTGGTGATGATGGGTAACAGCGATCGCAATTAGTTAATGATCCTCTCTTCCTTGTTCTCCTTCCACATTTTCTCCCATGTCTCTCCTGGCTCCTCCGGGTATCTTGAAATCTTCTTTCTTTCTATGCCACCTCATTGCCGGTGCCTGCCCTATTCCCCCGTGGGTAGTCTCTGCCCCACAGCAGTGACAGTGCTGCATGGATGGTCCCTAGCTCCACCTACCACATACTACTAACTTGTCTATTTCCTAACTGCCTCCCCACCAAAGAGGAAGCACGGAGGATTAGAGCATCCCCTGTTCAATCCTGAGCTACGACAGCTGCACAAAGATAAATGCACTACACGCTTTTGTAAACAAAACTTTTTTATTTTATGTATGCCTGTGTGAGGGCATCAGATCCCCTGCAATTAGAGTTACAGATAATTCTGAGCTGCCATGTGGTTGCTGGGAATTGAACCCGGGTCCTCTGGAAGAGCAGCTGGTGCTCTTAACCGCTGAGCCATCTCCCCAGGCTCTGCACCACAGGTTTTATATGTCTAAGAGATTCACACCTGACTATCTCCTGAGTATTTTCATGTCTTAAGGTGAATATTTTTATTAATTGAGAACGTTAAACATTGTATATTGATATTATTCACCCTGACTCCTCTCCTTGACTCCTCCCAGATCTCCCCCTCCCAATCTCCTGTCTTTTTTTTTTTTTTTAAATTTGATAATCCTTTGACTCCAGTTTGTATTGCTCTGGGTTCTTGGGTGTGTGTGCCATCCACAGGAGCAGGACCAACCTGCCAGGCGCTGCTACATAGTTACAGAAAACCGACTCTCCTTTTCTTAGAAGCCAGCAGGTGTGGATGGCTCCTCACTCAGGGATGGGGCCGTGAGCCCCTCCTACTCCGTGCAAGTATCCAGACAGGCTTGAGCTCTAGAAAGCATTCTTAGGTCTAATAAATCCTTAGCTACCATAAAGGGAATCCTAGCTGTTTTCCCTAGTCTAAAAAATGGGTTTCTTTGCTTTTATGTGTTAGCACATTTAATAATAAAGTATTATTAAATGCTGAAGGAGGCATAGAATGGAGATGCAGCATAAACAGGGGCTCTGAAACGGGGAATCCAGCTCATCTCCTGACTTGCTTCCTATAAAACTCCTATTCATCCGTTAAAACCCAGCTTAATTACTCTTCCCATCTCTAAGTTCTCCTTGCTCCTGGCTGCTAGACCTCGGGTGAGTGTCTTCCCCTCTCTGTGCCTCAATTGTGCTGGTTTCAGAAAATAGACGTGGGGGCAGTGAAGAGAGGGTGCCGAGGATGGAGATGGTTCTCGTGTACAGAACTATCTTAGAGAACAACAGCCATCAGCACTTGTCCTCCAGCATCACCTCATCTGCCTCCCAGCATGCATTGCAAGGCCAGCCCCAGCCAGCCCTACCGACTCCAGGTCACCATCAGGAAGAGCATGTGCAGCCTGTGATTGTCTCCAGTGCCCTCGAGGAGCACCGGCACAAGGGGAGATGCTGTGCAGGACCCTCCGAGTCTTAGCCCCTCCTTTGAACTCTGACAGCAATCCCACACATCCACGCCTCTGCCAAGCCAGTGCATTTGATGTACTTTCCGGCTTTTGTACTCTGCTTCCTGTCGGAGTTGGGGCGCTGTGGGATTGATGTGGGGGCGTCACCTTCGCCAGGACACTCTCCCCACATGCGGCCAGCCAGCCAGCCAGCCAGTGTGGACACACCTTCCAGCCACGTGTGGCCATAGCCTGAGCTACTGGGTCTGAGACCCTTGCTTCTGTCACCCTTGGGATCATCCACTTAGAAAATGTCCCCAAGGGCTCAGTCTTATATGAACAGGGTTAATCATGGTGGGATCCCAAGAACAAGGGCAAGATTAAGAAAGTTGCAGCTAGGAGACCCCTGGCTGTTTGGTGGGAGTCTGTGGTACCTGGAGACAATAACACAGTTTGTTTGTTTGTTTGTTTGTTTGTTTGTTTAGAGACAGGGTTTCTCTGAGTAGCCTTGGCTGTCCTGGAACTCACTCTGTAGACCATGCTGGCCTCGAACTCAGAAATCTGCCTGCCTCTGCATCCCAAGTGCTGGGATTAAAGGCGTGTGCCACCACCGCCCTGCTGACAATAACACAGTTGATGTCACACATCCGCACTGGAGTGCAGGGCCCAGCAGACAGTTCTGTCATGGGCTGGATGACAAAGGTCTAGGTGTTTGTCCTAGTCTTGCCATGCACAGCGCAGTCGTGGTAGGCATGGCAGAGCAGGGACTTGGGCACAGCTACTCCAGAGGCCAAGTCAGGAGAGCCAGAGATTCAAAGGCAGCCTGGGAACTTAAGTAAGACAACCCCCTCCCCCGCCCCATCTCCAAATAAAAACAGTAAACAGCCTGGGTGTTGCTCAGGATGAGGCCCAAGCTTCAGCCATTTTGACTAAAGCTTTACTTTGTTTCTTGTCTCTGGGGCTGGAACCCAGAGCTTGACACTTGCTAGGCAAAGCTAGACCCTCTGCCGGGGTCTAGCCCTAGCTCTCTTTTATTTTCTGTTTTGTTTCATTTTGTTTTGAATTTGCAACAAAGTCTTACTAAGTCACCCAGTCCATCTTTGAACTTGTAGTCCTTCTGTCTCGGCTTCCTGATTGTGTGCTACGGTGCCTGGGTTGCTAAACTCTCATCAAGCACCGCCCCCCCCCCCCTCCAAGGCTTAATTTGGCGACTCCAGCCTGGGGAAGTAGCGTGTTTCCAGTCTCAGGTTACCCATGTGTAGACTGGAGCTAAACTGAGGGACTCTTGGCTCATGGGCACTGACTTAGGAGTGTGTTACTTTCTGTCCTCTTTCTCCACCAGGCATGAGCAGCAGAGCACAGAGGTAAGGTCAAAGGTGAAAATGAAAGGACCTGGCTCCACCCAGCTCCCAAGGTATTAACAATACACCGAGGAGGCCACTTAGCAGACTTGAAGGTTGACTAAGCTGAACTAGGTTTGTATCCACCTACGAGCTTTTTCTTAGCAAGACCCCCTTGCTGTTTCTAGAACTTTCTATCCCTTCTTGGCGGTAGAACACTGTGCACATCTTTAAAAAAAAAAATGGTACAGGCCCTGTCCAGGCTCATTAGACTCACAGATGAGGGCCTTCAATTTCCCTGGAGGTAGGCATTCTGCAGCACCACACTGATGTCTCCGAAGACACACTATGTCCCTGGATGGGACACGTGAGGACCGTTCCCGGCCAGGGGCGATACCTCCCATAGGTGATCCAGCACTCACAGGTGAAGTTACAGTTAGGCAGCCCGTGGGCTCAGGTGCAAGTGCAGCTTGGCTGTTGGCACCTCTGGTGCAAAGAAAGACTTCCTCCTGTCTGGCTGGGGTCAGGGTCTGGGGCTGTCACAGACTTCAGGCACATCCCAGACTTTGCCTCTGAGCACCTCAGGGTCACTCCACACCCAGGGCTTGCAGAGAAGTTAGACAAACCTGACTCTCTCTCAGCTCTGACAGGTGGACAGAAGGATGCACAGACCACAAGTCAACAGGGCAGCCTTGGGGGGGCGGGGTGAGGAAGGGAGGGGAGTGAAGCCAGGCAGGGTGGAAGGGAAGGATGCATGCTTCTCTCTGCCACCGGGGACAAAGGATGACCATCTGCAGAGGTCTGGTTAACTCAGCCAAGAGCACACTTGTAAAGCCAGAATTCAAAGGGACAGAACACAGACCTCAGGCTCTGAGATTCTTTTTTTGGCATAGTGGGAACTTGGCAGCACACTGGAGACTTGGGAAAGATGGGGAGCAGAACACAACAGGTTGTAGGGGGTGGAAGGGAGGGGGCAGGCAAAGGCTCTAAAGCTCTCATCCAGCTGCAGCAGCATTGCTGGGTTTCTGGAAAGCAGCTGAGCTGTAAAGCCACCTCACAGGGATTCAGAGCCCAGCAGCCCCCCGGGGCACGGCATCCCCAGTCTCTGCTGCATCTCAGGGCAGTATCTCTGCCCTTTGGAGCCTTCCTTGGCACCTTTCTGCCTTCCTCCTAGAAGCCAGGGCAGCCAGCAATAGACAGGATGGCATTCTCTCCCTGGCTCTGGAGAGGCCCACAGGATGCTCTGGGCCAGGAGGGGCCCTTTAGGTCTATCTTCCTGAGGGGTAGGTAGTTAGTCCCTGAGGGTCATTGTGTCTTGTCCCTCCTACCCCACTTCGTGCCTGGCTCTGCCCTAAAGATGTTGTTGGGGCTGCCACACCCCACCACCCAGGCCGCCAAGACTCTGAGATCTAGATTGGGATAGGACCCAGGTGGGACCGCAAAGTCTGATATGCTGCATGGCCTGAGAGATAAGAGATATTTAGTGGCCAGAGGGCAGACCGGCAGGCATCTACTTCTAACTATTGTGTAACTCTGTTGGTCTGGACTCCTTGTTTGGGGTCCTTGTCTTCATTCTATGCCCCTTTGATGTGCCAAGAGTTCAGCCAAGATGTAGCCAGGTCTGCTGATCTCTGTCTGGGGCTCACCTGGAAAGGCCTAGCTGAGGGATGGAAACAGCTCCTAGCTCGAAGGGTCCTTGTGGAGACCAAGCCAAAGGATCCAGAGTGTCTGCTGAGTAGTGGTGGCCTGCTTTTGTCATGTAAAGGTCTGCAGGTGCACAGCTCACTCACTGGTCCAGTCACTGGAATACTTCCAGTCGAGAAAGAAGATGGATTTTCTTGGGAGTTCAGGGCCTACCCCTTGCCAATGCTTTCAAAACCCCAGTGTCCACCTCGTGGGCAAGTTGGGCCTGCTGCACTGGCCCCAGGTCCAAGTCAGAGGAACCTGCAGTGTCTTTGCCATGCAAAGGCCAGTTCGTCTGAAGGCCTTTTAGCTGTGGTCTGGAGACACACACACACCAGGCTAATTGCTTAATCTGAAAGCAACAGGCAAGAACAGGCTAAGGAACCAGCCACCAGAAATCCCGGCTGCTTTCTGGGGCATCATGGAGGAGAGGGTGGCTTTCACGTGCACTGTGCTGGCTTTGCTCTGAGAAGCACAGTGCCGCACCGACGCCGGCTCAGTCAGCTCTCTTGGCTCTTGATGATGACCTGGAGCCCCTGTTCCTCAGGGCTGAGCTTTTCTGGGAGTGATATTTGCCTGAGACTGATTCCCACCCTTCTGACTTCGGTAGGACACAGTGGGCCAGAAAGGAAGATGCAGAATCCACCCAGCCATCAACAGGAGAGGGCACCTGCAGAAGCTTTTTCACCCGCACTGGGTCTGCCAACCATGGGCCTCCTCTCAGTATGTGGAGAAGCTTCACTGCAGAACAGTGTGAGGGGCCGGGGACACCTGAGTGAGCACGAGTGCCTTTCTAAGCCCGAGGCCATGTCACTGCCCGTGGGAGGCTGGATGTTTCAGGGCAACTTCTCCTCGTATGGTGCGGGCTTAACCGGAGCTGGAGATACAACTCAGTAGATAAAAAAGTATAAACATTACAGACAGCCAGACTTCCATCTCCAGAGCTGACGTAAGGTAGAATGAGAGAGCAGACTATTCAGGGTTGTCCCCTGAGTCCCCAACACTCCCTATATGTACACTGTGACATGAGTAGTCTTCCCCCAACCATGATATCCTATATGTCATCATCATCATCATCATCATCATCATCATCATCATCATCATTATCATCATCATCATCCTCCAGTTCTTAAAATCTAAAGTGTCTTTAAGCTGGAGATGTAGCTTAGTTTGTGGAGAATGTGCCAAGCATGTACAAGGCCCAGGGTTCATCCCCAGCACCACAGAAACTGAGCGCAGTAATTCATGGCTAATATTTCAGAATTCTCAAGGTGAAGGCAGGGGGGGTCAGGAGTTCAAGGTCATCCTTGATTATATAGTAAGTTCAAAGGCAGCCTGGACTATGTGAGACTCTCACATAGGTCTCAAAATTCAAATAAATAAGAAGATAAATAGACAGACAGACAGACCGAGAGACAAACAGGTAGATTCGTCTTTACTCTGTCATAGTGGTTCACATCTTGCAAAACAGTGTTTACAGACATGAAGATCTTGGATGAGGTGATCCTGGGGCTGGTGGGGCCCCAAACCCAACAAGCTGTGCCCTTAGAAGAAGAGAGGATTTGACCAACAATTGAGAGGGGCTCCACAAAAGTGGCGGCAGAGACTGTAGTGGGAGAGCTACAGGCCAAGGGATGGCAACAGCTACCAGAGTCTTCAAAGGTGGGAAGGACATGAGTTAGAGCTTTATTGTAGGGAGCAGTGAGGAACCCCTTGGCCGTGGTCTTCTCTCCCCCAGAGCTGTGAGGCATCCCCCTCTCGGTGGGGCATCGTTTGTCAGCGTAGTGCTGGGGGACTCACACAATGTTCTAGAGAAGGAATGGGCCTCCCAGGTAGCTGCCTCCCCTCCATGGAGGGAGGAGGGAGGACCTGCAGATATGGCTGCCAGAAGGCACCCATGACCTCTGAGGATTCATTCAACTGTCCCTTGCTTCCCTGAGGCCTCCCAAGTTAGCACTGCCACCCCCACAGTCTGTCACCACGCACTCTGAGACTGTGGACTCATGGCTGGAAGGTCTTGTCCAGAGTGTTCAGAGCCTCTCGGTTGCAGACAGAGGCTCAGAGAAGTTAAGGACCATGTCTAGAGATACCCAGTTAGAGAGGCAAAGTCTGAAATCTGCCTCTGTGGTGCCTGGGGTTGTGAGTCCCAAAGCTATGTCCTGTTTGGCCCCTTACATGTCTTCATGGTGGACCTGGAGCCTGACTTTACCCCTCTTGAGTCAACATGGACGGCCTAGGATGGACTGGTTGACAGCTCTTTCAGGGGGGCCGTCTGGCCGGGTGGCCGATGGATCTGCACAGAGAGAGCTCGGTGCCATTGACAAGCAGAGAGCTTGTGCTGACTGACTAAGGAGCTGGCACCTGAGGTGTTCAAGCGGGGCCCTGACACAGTGTCAGCCGAGGCCGAGGGGTGGCGAGATGAAAGCCAAGTGTGGATGGCTGGGATGTGGACACGGATCAGTCACAAGCAGGCAGCCTGCGGCAAGCTGGGTGGTCCCCCCGCTTGTGCTTGTCAGCCCCCGTGTCTCCGACACCTCAGCCCCTTCTCTGGTCTCACAGATGTCAAGTTCCCCTCCCGTCAATCAGTCAGCAATTCAAGGGGCTGTTAAGCCGGATGCTGACCGAGGCTGGTCAGAATGGCAGCAGTGTCCTTAGGGAAGACAAGTGCCTAATGGTCAGAGCTCAGTGGATCCCTGTGTTTGAGCTGTCCCCAAACTCCCAAGTATGGTTACTGCTCACCTACATCTCTGAAGAGGGCACCAGTGTCGTCAGCATTTACAGCTGGACATCCAGAAACACATGGATGGAAGGCTCACTGCCACTGTCAAAGAGGTCATATCTAGGTGTGTTGAACCCTGAGCCTGTCCACCTGGATTATTCTGGCTCACTGAGGGACACAGTCTCCTCTCTCTAAACTCTCTTGTTGTCAAAAAAGAGATATAAAGAAGAAAGCATTTGTCTTCTCCCACTCTTCACGGTGATTTCTGTAAACGGTAGCTGGAGCCACAGCAACTATTTTGTGGTATGGAAGAGGGGGCGACAGAAATGATAGTTTGGAAAGAAATAAGCCAAACTGTTAGCACACAGAGGTTTTAAACCAACAGGGTGTTTTGGTGGGAGTAATTAAAAGCACAAATATAAAGAAGAGAGCTGGGCACCGTAGGGCATGCCTTTAATCCCAGCACTTGGGAGGCAGAGGTAGATGGATCTCTGTAAGTGAGAAGTGCAGTGTGGGGTAACTGGCACTGCCGTGAATCTGTGCTCTCCAGGGGCAATAGCAGTTAATGTCTGGAGGTGATGGAGAGGGGACCTGGATACCACTGAGGTGGAGAGCCATGTGTCTCCAAAAAACAATGCTACTCAGTGACGGAGAAGGATACAAAGTTGCAGGATTAGTACCACCCTGCCCGGGTGTGCTAGGAAGAGACCCCAGTCAGTACCACAAAGAAGAAATCACACTGCCCATGGCTAGGAAAGGTCAGGGGCCCGGAAAGAACCATGTGTGTCTAGGTGTGACCTCTGACTTCCCAGTCCCCTAGTAGTGTCTGAAGTCCATAACCGGAAGGGCTTGCTACCACAGCTGAACACGAATTCCACAAATAGATCTTGTGCCCCTGCTTCTGCCTTCTCCTTCTCCTCCCTGACCCCCCCGCCCCCTGGAGACCAGATCCTGAGCTGGCCTCAGGCTTATTAAGTGTCTAAAGGTCACCTTGGGTTTCTGATCCTCCTGCCTTTACCTCCCAAGTGCTCCAGGCATGAGTCACCACACCTTGTTTTATTTGCTCTGGGGGTGAGGAGTGTCAAACCCAGGAGTTTGTGCTGTCAGTCAACCATGGTACAACACAACCTCGTCCCCTATATCCGATAGTGTGTGTTTGTGTGCGCGCGCGTGTGTGCCTGTGCATGCACACACATGGATATGTGTTTGTGTGTGGTCGAGAGTTCGTGTAAGCCAGAGAGTAATATCTGGTGTCTTCCTCAATGTTTTTGAGAGACGAGGCCTCTCCCAGAGCCCAGAGCTCACTGATTGCCTAGACTGGCCAACAAGTTCTGGCATCTTTCTGTCTCTGCAATCTCAGTGTTTAGGGTCACAGGCACCACCATACCATGCCGGGCTTTTGCATGGGCACTGGGGATCTGAGAGCCAAGTCCTCATGCTTGTGCTGCAAGCCCTTTACTGACTGAATCTCTTCAGCCCCCACATTTTTTTTTCTATCAGCTCCCTTGAGCCTCCTGAGTTCTTTCTTTAATGAAAATATTTCCAATCAGACCTTCTCCTCTTCGGGTAAGCCTCTCTCTGGAGAAGCAGCCGTCCCCATCCCAGTCTGCGATAGGTGGGACCACAGATAACACTGACTTTTTGATCTCTGAAAATGATGAGGTCAGCTAATGGATGCTTAGAGCCCGTAAAACCCACTCCGCTGTCAAATTGGTTCCAGAGATGGCAGGAGAGAACAGCAGAAGGCCTGGGAGCCATGAGGCCACTGCAGCCCGGGGCATCGGTATTGCTATACAACCGGGTGACAGTGGCCTGAGTGCAGGAGAGGCTGTCTAGGTTCAGGGCCAGAGTGAGGGGCTGCAGTTCAGGATGCCTTTGCTGGAGGTGGTGAAAGAGTGAGGGTACCCCATTCTCTACCCCCTACTCCCCATCCCCCATCCAGAGGAGCTGGACTCATGGGATCTGTTGACCACTTTGGTGGGCCTGAGGGTGGTGGAGATGAGAGACTGGCTTGGGGACCCCAGGGTCTTTTCCTGTCAGCTCCATAGCTTCCTTTCCCCGCAGAACCTTCCACCAGGCCCTTTAGAGCAACCCTTGCCTCATGGGCACCCCTTTAGGGCCAAAATTAATAAATCTTGGTGGTGGGAGCGTTGTGGGGATAGAGCATGCTACTGCCCATCGTGGGGATAGAGCATGCTACTGCCCATCGTTGTGGGGATAGAGCATGCTACTGCCCATCGTGGGGATAGAGCATGCTACTGCCCATCGTTGTGGGGATAGAGCATGCTACTGCCCATCGTTGTGGGGATAGAGCATGCTACTGCCCATCAGGGGTGCCTGGAATTGCATATGGTCTGTGTGTGCATGGCAACCCCCCCCCCCCCACTGTCTTCTGATAAGTTTCTTCCAGGCGGGTTTCTTTGCCGGTTTTGCCTTGTGTGTGTGTCTGAGGATATGGCAGAGAGTGATAGAAGCCTTTTCTGTGCCCGATCACTCCAAGCCTCTACACTGACCCCTACCCCAGGACCCCAAGCACTCTCTTGGAGCCATCCCGTCACCCCATTAGAGCACAGAGGGTGCCACACTGTGGGTGTTTTCATAGGAACCAAGACCCAAACCCTACATTATCGGTCCATCTTACTGTTGGCGTGGGGGAGAAACCCAGCCACTGCCAAGGGAAACAGGTCTGCTGTCCAGCCAGTCCCTGGAGGACAGAGCCTTCGAGATAGAGTGTTGATTTCACATCAGGAAATTCGGCACAGAAATGCCAGCACTCAGCGAATGTTTTAAGTAACTTTACATGTCAACTCAAAACACAACAAGAGCTAGAAAAACAGCAACCACGAGATCCCAGTTGACCCCACAGTTGACCCCATAGACTGAGGAGAGGGAGGAAACGGCAAGGAGAGAGTCCTAGAAAATTCCACAGGCTTCCTTCCCCCTGCTCTAGGGGCTTCTGCTTTTTGTTCCTAGTGGATTTGTGGGGCTATCATCTGTCCGCCCAGCTACTCAGGAGGCTGAGGCAGGAGGATCTTAGATAGCTTGGGCTATGCAGTGAGGTCAAGGCTAAGCCTGGGGCAGTTTAGCAAGACTCTGTCTTGAGATACAAAGTCAAAAGAGGCTGTAATGCAGAGGTAGAGCTCGTGCCTTGTGTGTGGGGTCCTAGGTTCAATCCCCAGCACTGAAACAAAGCTAAGCAGAAAATGTTCTACTTTTCTCCTGCCAACATCTTCATTCGTGCGCGCGCGCGTGCGTGTGTGTGGGTGTGTGCGTGTGTGTGTGTGTGTGTGTGTGTGTATGTGTGTGTGGTATGCACATGTGTGT